>BNST01000524.1:0-291795 GCA_019650275.1 Xylocarpus granatum | reverse complement strand
TTTATTATTTTTAATTAATTTTAAAATAAATATAATTATAAAATTTATTATAATTAATATTTTAGAATTAAATTTAGATTACATGTATCATATATATTAATCTGAAACATTTTGTATGGTTTAAAATTTCTAAATAAGCATATAAAAATATAAATAAATAAATATATATATATATATTTTTATTGGAATAAAATATTTTTTTATTAAAAATGAGTCCAAAAAATATTAAATTTTGTGCAAAATGAATGCCCTCGTGCCAAATGACCCGAGAGCACTTACAATATATTTTTGTTTTATTAATTTAAAAATAAATTTTATTTTTAATTTTTACTTTGTATTTATTTATTAAATTAATAATTTTTTAATATTAAAATATAATGTTGAATTGTTTTAATTTATATTTTTAATTAAATTTTTATGTTTTTATTATATATGTATTTATGAATTTGTTTAATTATAATTGAAAATTTATTATGTCGTATGAATCTCTTTAATAGATATTAATGTTAATTTTTTATTTAAAGATTATTAATATTAAATTAATTATATTTAAATATTTTTTATATATATTTATATATATGGCTGAGATTGTATCGATTGATATTTGTTATAAAAAATCATAGGTTATATTATTAGATAGTTCAAAAAAATATCATGGTTGACGGATTGAACTCTTATCAATTTCAAATAATAGCAAATATCACAAATTATTGACGATATTATATGACTTTATTAGAATTGATTCAACAAAATTCATTATTAAAATGAAATCGAGTTTCATAGATAGTGAGATAGGTTCGTTCTATATGTTAATGTCTGTAATGATTATAGTGTTTACAAGTAGTATCGTGGTATTAATGAGTAAACATCTCACTCCCTTTTACATCACTTCAGGGTAGATAGTTGTTGATGATCATAGAATATTTTGTACTTTTTCTTTGCAAACTATTAATCCAAAAGTTCATGCACAACCATTTATTTCCTTTTTAAGAAATAATTAATCCAACTTTAAACAAAATTATTCATTAGACGAGATATTTCCTATAGAGCCTTTATCTATACATCATAAAGATGTTGAAATTCGTAGTCAGTATCTACCATACAAGTATAATGAAGATCATATACATGATTTCTTTTTTGTTTTTTTAATAATTAACCATGCATAGATGGTAAAGGCGCTTACAATCTTGATGATACACTTAAGATCTCATGTAGAAATTATTGCAATTAAAATACGAATGTCCCTACGAACATGAGTTATGAACTAAGTCAGACTAGCTCAATGAGGTATCAACATGACATGCAAGGACCATCAAGCTCTTAATGTTTGCCACCAATTCCACCATCAATTGTTCGCCTAGAGGATGCATTGTCTACCTTTGCTTATAATATTATAACTGTTGGTTATATTTTTAATTCAAAAAATAAGTTACACATACAATTGGTATAATGGCACTAAAGAATTAATTTTAGTTTCAAGTTTTAAAATCCACAACAGATCGATTTGAGGCATACTGTGTAATTGATGAGTATAAATGGCAAATTTGAGCAACTAACATAAATAAAAATAGTGAATATTGGTTCGTTAAATGCTTTTGAAGAAGTTCATACTTGTTGAAGTGGCTAGTTACACCTCAATTATCGTCAAACTAGTATAGTCATTTCATTGGTGAACCATATGATAGACAAATTTCAAGATCCTAGTAGATTTTACATCCTAAATAACATTTGAGATGGCATACACCATGAGCTTGGAGTTTGTGTATCCTATCATAAGGCATGACTAGCTAGAAAAGAGGCATAAAAAATGGCACATAAAAACCCACAAAGTCATTTAAGTAACTCCCACAATTTTATTATGCTTTACAATAACATAATGCAAGTATAATCACACATAGAAACAGAAGAAGATAATAATTTTTTGTATTTTTCATGGCATTGGGCACATTTATTAATGGCTTTCATATATCAATTTAGCCAGTGATTGCTATTGATGACACATTCTTAAAAGGTACATACCGAAGAATCATATTTGTTGTACCAGTTCTTGACAGAAATAATCAAATTTATCCTGTAGCATTTGGAGTGGGAGACTCTAAAAATAATATATTATAGGAACAGTTCTTAGAGAAACTACAAAATATACTTAGACATATTTCAAATCTAGTGTTTGTGTCATCTTGATGCAATAGTATCATCAAAGGGATAAGGAAAGTGTTTACTGATTATTACACGATTTTTATTCCTACCACATTAAAGGAATCTCAAAGTAAAGTACGAGTTCAAAGATCATTAAAAAGACATTTTTTTGTCAGGATTTTATCTTACTACCAAGGCTTATGTTTATAGCAATTTTGAAAAATATATGGATAAGGTAAGGTCGATGTATATAGATGCTGCCAACCATTTACAAAATAAAGTGGGATTTCATGGATGGACCATATTTCATTTTTTGGTAAGATAATATGACATAATGACAAGTAACATTACATAAAGTATGAATACCTTGTCGAAGGATGTACAAACTCTTCCAATTTGTGGCCTTGATGGATTGAATACAATCGGTGTTACAACATTGGTTTTATAAGAGACGAAGAAAAAGCTAGTAATAATGATAAAGACACTCTAACTCAAATAATGGCAGATAAGATTAGAGAGGAAGATTATTTCTCTCTTACATTATTAATTTATCCTATTTCTTGACATAAGATCGTTCAAGATTCTTCCACCGCAAAACTCGTAGGGTACTATTATTAATATGTACTGTAATATGATTTTGCAAGCTAGGTATAACCTCATAAATCCAAATCTATATAAAAAAAAATGTTAATACAATAAAGTGCTACAAAATAAATAATAATTTCAATTTTAGTATAACTATTTATTATAAGTACCTGAAATGCAATAGGCACTTCGACAATATTGTATTTTCCTATAAAATTCTTGTTAGACTTCTCTAAACATAGTGCATCCCTCTTATTTTTAATATACTATGCAGATATTGAATTGTGTAAAACAAGATGACAGATCACAATGGATACTTGTTAAATAGCTCACTAAGTTTATATGGACTCTTCAATATGTCCAACAGATTTCACTGCACTAATATCCAATATGCTAGAAAAATCAATGTCATCTAAAGTTGTCTCAATATTGTCTAGCATATTGATGTCTAAATCATTGAAAATTGTGTCTCTCAATCATGTACTATAAGGCACATGTAAATAAAAAAAATGTCTATAATTAAATCTAGTAATAAGATTAAACTCAATTCGAAGAAATCGAATGGCCTATTCTTTAATGAGAAACCATATCTTGTTATTATCACTATTAAGATATATCTCGTACGACATCATATAATGAATGAAGATAAATGAATGATGTGAATCTTTGATAAATAAGAAATGGCCAAAACAAGTCTATCTAAATAAATCAATCTGTGATGCTATCAATCTTATATTTAAATAAATCAACATGATTTCTAATTATGCTTATTATATCATGTTAAAATTTTATTATCAAATTTTTGTTCTTAAATTATTATAAAATTTTTAAGAAACATAATTCATTGTCAAATTTTATTTGGCAAAATTTAAAGTTTTAAAAACAAAATTTGTTTAAAATAGTTAAAGAAGGAATTTGGACCTAATATGCTTTACATGTATATGTCTTTATCATTTCTATAAAATTTTATGATGTTTGAAAATATTTATAGTTTTTAAAAATTAAAGATTTTGGGTTATTCGATATATTTTCAATACTATTAACATAAATGATCATGTTTGAAATATAAAAAAACTTAGTATTATGAGGATTAAAGGTTGATATTTTAGTATTATGAGGTTTAAAAGATGATATTTTATGTAATCTTATATTATATTTTTTAAATATTATGTTATAAATGTTATTAGTTTAAAATATAAAAAAATTAAATAACATAAGATCAATTTTGATAAATTTAAAAATATTGAGTTGTTGTATAAATTGGATGATACAAGTTATACTATTAAGGTCTAGAAAATTATATTGTGTTTTGTAGCTTTATAAATTCTAATTTTTTTGTTATAAGTTTAAGTGTTTAAATTAACATTCATCGTGATCAACAAAAGATAAGAATACTATACTTTTTAAAAAAGAATCACAATACGCGTCTGTAAGTGTTTAATTGTGTTTTTAAAATCATTTTTTTCAATTATATACTATTATAAAAGTGTTGATTTTTAACATTATTATGTTTTATGTGGTTGTTCAAGATGATATAATTATATATATATATATATATATATATATATATATATAATATTGCATATAAGTTATGTGTATTGATATTGAAGTATAAACATATGCATTAGGTTTTAAGTAATAAAAAAGTAATTTTGTTAAAAAAAATGTTCATGGAAGTAAAAAAAGAAAAAAAAAGTCAATGTTAAAATATCAAACATCATTGCTTAAGAAGTATTTGTAGATGTAGTCATTCATTTGAGTTTAATATTATTATTAAATATTATTCAGTATTCTATATGACATAAAAGAGACCTTTAGTGTATTCTAAGTATAGTGTGTCTTTACATTCATGTAAGGACATATTAATATATATGGGAGAACTCACCAATGATTAAAGTGAGGGAATGATTTTTACCTTCGAACATGAGTGTTTATTGTTTTTAAAAGTTATATACCTTATTTGTGTTTACCCTTAAAAATATTATATTATTGTCGAGTGACATTGGCTTAATTAGTAATAAATGATATGTGAAATTTTACTAAATAGTAATTTAAAAGAAGATACTTTTAGTAAATTTGGAAAAAAACATTTACAATATTTAAGTGTTACGAAACTTTCGAAACGGCTATGATTTCATCTCATGTACATGCATTATATAAAAGTATGTATGTATGCATTTTATATTGATCTAAATGTCTCACAAACTCATACTTTGCCAACAACAAAATATGCAATTGAAAAAGAAAAGATCAAGCATTCAAATTAAAGAATTAAGCTTAGGACAATAATGGTAAAATTTAATGTCATATGCTTGTGTGTGTATAATTGTGGTGTTTTTGTAAGCTCGCATGTTTTGCATAAAAATGTACTTTGAATGCTTGCAAAATTCTCCAAGAAACATACTTTCAAAATGTACGATATGGATTTAATAGATTATTTCAAAGTTAGTAAAATTTTAAATTCTCTCTAATTGGTTAGCCATTTTTTGTCAATCGACCTGTTAGTTTGTAAAAACAGCCTCCTAATTGTCTAGAAAAATTTCAACTCTCTATTTTTAATTAACCGGTCGACTGGTTGAAGGAAAAGGTCGATCGTTTATGCACAAAGTTAAAATTTTTACGTGTGTAACAATTGATTTTGAACCTAATTATAAATACAAATCTTACACATTGAAATGAATTTTGAATATTCTCTCAAGTATTCTAAAGTCTTACAAACATCCTTTTAAGTTTCAAAATCATTCTTAAGCTTACAAATTACAAAATCATTCGATAAATAAGTAAACACAAAATTTATTGATAACATATTTTTTTTATTTATTAAATAATATATATATATATATTAATAAAAGTCTAATTTTGATTTGTATCTTATATAATTAAAGAAATTTTTAAAAAATAATACTAGAAAAATTAAGAACGAAAAATTTAATGCATAAAATTAAAGTATTTACCAAATAAAAGTTGTTTAAATTTATTTTTTAAAAAATACAAACGATTAAATTAGTGAAGAATTATGCAAACAATTAAAAAAAATAATATCGTAATGATAGAAAAAGAAATCGTAAAATAAAAAAAGAGTAAATGTGAAACTAAAAAAGTGATTTTTTTTTATTTATTTTATTTATGGTTTGTTTTCACACTTGGGTTTAATTATTTTATCTTCCTAGAAGGGTTATGTTTCGAACTACAGTCATTAAGAATCTAAATGCTGACGTGAAATTACCAGAATGTACTCATCTTATTGAAATTCAATTCCAGCCAACCAGACGCATACAAGCTTCTGCGACACAGCCTCGTAATTCAACTAAAATCACTACAATGGAGTCGGCAGCGTCGTCCGCCGCCGGAGGAGGAGGTCCGGCGCCGTTCCTTTTAAAGACTTACGACATGGTTGATGACTCATCTACCGACGAGATCGTGTCCTGGAGCTCCAATAGAAACAGTTTCGTTGTCTGGAACCCTCCTGAATTCGCTCGTCTTCTTCTTCCTACTTATTTCAAGCACAACAATTTCTCCAGCTTCATTAGACAACTCAATACCTATGTGAGTTCTTCAATTTTAATTTTTTTTATTGGGTAATGTGATATTTTCTGTTCTTGAAGATCGTCCCTTTTGACTGTGAGCTTTCTTATTCTAATTTCATAATTTTTTTTAATAAGTTACGGACTTTTACCCATTTCGGTTCCAAAATTTTATTAAGCATGCAAAAGCAATCCCTTATGGTGCGATTGTCAGGAATTTCCATGAAAATTTTGATCAAAGAACAATATCTGTGTCATGGCAACAGTTCATGTGGCTCGATGTAGAGTTCTTTACTACTAAATGAAATTTAATGTGAGTTTGCACTAGAATTCCATTAAGAAAACTGTTTGAATTTTATGGATAAGTTGGAAACCTTTGAAATTGCTGATAGTGGGGAAAAATGTCCTTGTATCATATTTTGAAACTTTTAGTAATATTGCATTATTTAGCTAAATATACAATTTGATTGGCTTGTAAAAATTTACTCATAGCTGCTTAGGTCAGGTTGGATGGTGGTGCTAAGACATTGTTGCTCCTATGTTGTTTTAACTCGATATGTCTGTTCATACTTTCTTTTTTTCTTTTTTTTATTTAACATAGTGGATCTGTGTCCCTCCTAGGTTTCAGTAAGTTTCCAGTTGATCATTGACGAAAACGGGATGTTTTAGGTGTCTTCCTAGGTTTTTGTAAGAGAAGAACATCCCTCGAAAGACTCTCATCGATGAATAGTGCTCTACTAAGTTTTGCAACATTTTTTCTGAAGTATGAATAAAGAATGGAATACTTTGTTTTCAGTTGCATGATATGATAGATAGACTTAATTCTTCTGCCTTGTTGGTTCACGGTTATATATAGCACTCATGCAATTATCAGCTCCCATATTTGATAAGCATTCCTTTGATTGAGAACCACAGAATTCCAATATCCATTTCACGGATAACTCTGGCTTTGAATTGGTTGTTTCCTTTCTTTTTTCCATTTTTGTTTACTTAGATGGTAGTTTCAAAAATTTGAAGCTAAATGGTTAGATCTCAGTGCAGTATCTGAAGTTTAGTAATCAGTTATGGTATTCATGGCTGAACTCACATAAAAATCAAGTCAAAAATCAATCTTATGACTCAGTTGATGGCCAGAAATGACTAGCAATAATGATCTCTTGGCCTCATTTAAGCACAAAAATCGTGGTGTTCCATGACAATGTTTGAGCAATGTAGTATTTGGATAGGAAAGGGGCAGTAAGAAATTTCAAATTGACCAGAAAAATAATTTCTTTGAAACTATCTAGCAACCCCTTGAAATAGTCTAGTGTTGTGGTACTTTAGGAGAATTGTTGCAAATCAGGATAGGCCTAGATGGTTCAGTTTGTTTTGTAGAGTTATCTTAGAAAGTATCATTTTCTTTAGTTTCAAATATGCAGAATAAGCATTTAGATATACTTTAATGATGATATACTGTATTCATTATTTGAAAGAGAGATGTAAAAGTAAGACCATTTTATTTTCTTTTTTTTCTTCTAGGAAGTTGTCAAATAATTCATATTATCCTCTAGTTCCATCTACATATTGGTGCTTGTGATTTTGCCAATGTATATCATTCACCAGCATCAAAACAATTTTAAAAAATAAATAAATACAATTTTTTTTTATTTCTTTTCAAACTTTGACTTTGGAGATAAATATAAGATGTTGTTAGGTTACTAATAATTCCAGTTGAATCATCAAAAGTGGCAACAAAAGGATCATATTGGACCTGAATACTGACTTCTTACTACTAATAAGATAAATAATTGCACATCATGGTTTTCTTCTTTGTTTCCTTTTTGTAAACTAACAACAATTTGACAACATCAATATGTTTGTGTTCCCAGCTCGAAAATTCCCAAATCAAGTTACTTATACTTCAACTCTTATCATATAGTTTATATTTGGTTTATGTATCCTGGAACAGCTGACACTAGAAAGCTGTAAAGGTATTTTTACACTGTTACTGGATGCATGTGTGGTCGACACTCATATGCTATAGAGTCAACATTTTTTTAGTGTGTACATTCTACATGAAATCCAAAAACTGTCCTCTGTGGCCATCCATGATATTTAGATTTAGGAAATTGCTCCAAAATTCTCAATTTTTGTGATAATGTTAGACCATATGATGGTGTTAATAGGTTTGTTATTTGTTATTAAGTAGCTCTGTTATAAATCTGGTCGACTGCAATTCCATTTATTCTGGATCATTGAAGCAATCTAGGATAAACTTTGGTAAGTTATTTATATTTTAGTAAAATCAATAAAACATGGCTGAATATATGTTAGTCAAATCCGGAGGCAGATTTATTGCATGTATTATCTCTACTTTGCCATGTGCTTTATTTTCATGCAGAATCAACAAAAGAAATAAAATAAAATATTAACTCAGTCTCTTAATAGATTGCACCCAGAATTTAACTATCGATATATATTTGCAACGCCACCTTTTTTTTTGGTTCCTCCCATATGGATTTAGAAATTAGTAAGAATTAACACAAGAATTTGTTTTTACCCGTGCATGAACTTGATGACTTAAAAAGATATCGTGTTGTTTGTTTTCTTTTAGGTCTCTGCTTTTATGATCTTAAGTACTTTCTTGCTTTTTACCTTGTAAGTTTATTGAGATTGATCCCCTAGTATGAAGGCATGCATATCTCGCAACAATAAAACCTAATATTTCAGTCCATGCTCTTGTTTCCACTTCTTTTTTGATGAAGAGAAATTTATTCTTCTTCAGTAATCATGAGAATAATCTTTTTATAGATGTTTTTGTCTTCCTTTTGTTTCAATGCTTGTGCCATGTTAGCTGCCTCTCATAGACCAAACAGGGTTATTTTTGACAAGTTACCCACTCCCCACCCTCTCTGCTCACCGAAAGAGATTTCTGTTCACTAGTGTCTCATGCATGCATGAGCTTCTAAATCTCCCAAACTTTGGCCTTCCCGTCCCATGTTGTTTCATAATAAGTACATGTGAATTCTAAAGCATGATGTAACTGTTTACATATTGATGATATTAATTGACAGGGATTCCGAAAAATTGATCCTGAGAGGTGGGAATTTTTGAATGAAGATTTTATCAAGGATAAAAAGCATCTTCTTAAAAATATCCACCGCAGGAAACCTATTCATAGCCACAGCAACCCTCAAGGTTCATCCATGGATCCAGAGCGAGCAGCACTTGAGGAAGAAATAGAAAGGCTTTCACACGAGAAAGCTGCACTAGAGGCAAATATTTTAAGGTTCAAACAGCAGCGATCAGCTGAAACTATTCACTTGGAAGAGCTGACACGACGGGTCGATAGTATGGGCCAGAGGCAGGACAATTTGTTGACTTTCTTGCAAAATGCTGTTCAGAGCCCTAGTTTTGTTGAACATCTTGCTCGAAAAATTGAGTCTATGGATATCTCAGCATATAACAAGAAAAGACGCAAACCAAAAGTTGATCAATCAAAGCCAGTTGTAGAAAGCTGTCTTTTGGACAACAGCTGTCCTAGACCTGAGTTTGGGAATGTTTTCCACCAAGATTTCTCAGACAAGCTGAGGCTAGAATTATCACCAGCTGTTTCTGATGTTAACTTGGTTTCTCATAGCACACAGAGTTCCAATGAAGATGGGGGAAGTCCACAGAAGAAAATTACTGAACCAGGCCCAAAAGATGCACACACAAGAGTGGAAGGCAATTTATATGTGCCCGAAGCATTTGAACTTTCAGATACTGGGACATCTTTTACATTTAAAATGGACTCACCTTGCTCACGAAAAGTACTGGCAAATGACAGCTCAAGAGTTCATTCCTTGCAGCAGGGATTGACCTCTACTGAAGAAGCTGATGGTCATGCTTCATGCCACTTGAATCTAACTCTGGCATCATCTCCTGTGCAAGTCAATGAAGGTTTTTACTCATCTAGGATGCCCCAACCAATTAACAATATTGCCAAAGCTAAAGAATTGAGGTGTAATTCTAATGGTAAGGAATCTGATCCTAGATCGTTTCCTAATAACAGGAATTTGGGTATTGAGGGTGCCTCTCTATCTTCTTCACAAGAGACGCCGAACCACAATCCAGGCCCTGCAACTGCCCCAGTCCGAGTGAATGATGTATTTTGGGAACAATTCCTTACCGAAAGACCAGGTTCTTCAGATAATGAAGAGGCAAGTTCTAGTTATAGGGCAAACCCATGTGAAGAACAGGAAGATAGGTCGGGTCATAGAGCATCCAGAAATACTAAGAGTATGGAGCAACTAACTCTTTGAGGAACAAAGACATAAACCCAGAAAAAGGTTTATTGAAGCTTCTTCTGTTGCGTTTTCATGTTTTGTACAATTGTACTAGTTATTAATAAGAAATTTTCAAATTCCAAAGTTCCTGTGGTGGCAGGTAATTATTGTTCACGGTAACCTGCATGATAGTCATAGCATTAATGCCTGAATGGTGGTAATCAGTCATGGTGTACATTAACATTCATGGTGTAGAGGTATGGAGCATCCAGACGTTATACTGTGACCATAGGAGTGCATTACATGCAATCCGACGGTCCCATGAAAGTTGGGGCTTCCAGCTTGCCGATGTTTTATTACTACTTTATCTTCATTTGTTGCAGGATGACTCGTGTTCAAATAACTGTTTATTATGAATTAGATGACATGATTATCCGGGGCCCTTTGCTTGTGTGGCAAAGCACCTAGAGTTCTGGTTTCTTCTTGTCGCACATGTTTCTTGTATTGCAAGTTGTAATTTTCTTTATTTCCATTCAGAATTAAAACCATTTCTTCTTCCATTAAAAATCGCACTTGCTACTCATTTGAGTCGTTAATTAATTGATTGTACAAAGAAATCAAAGAACAATTATGTAGTATAGATCGTTTGGTTTAGTGATTATACGGAGAAATATAATGTGGATTAGTTACGCTGGTTCTGAATTTTTGGCAGTTGAGATTATGGTGGGGGCAAAATCAAACTGAATTGAATCTATGATTTGATTTTGTTTGGTTTGATTTGGAAGTATATTTATTTGATTTTGGTGACAAAAATTAAATTATCAATCATCATTTGAATTTTTTTATTCAAATTACCGCAATGTTTCAGCATTTTTTTAAAAGTGCAACGTGAATTTAAAATAATCTTGTCAATGGAATGTAGTAGTGGATTTTGTTAGACATGCAAACTATGGTAACTAGGTGCTAATACCAACTTTTCTATCATGATTTACAGAGAATATATGTAATATAATATCAAATATTGATATAAATAAAATAATAGAACATATTACAGAAAACATCGATACTGCTTCAAGTGGTTGATTTTTCATTTGATACGAAGAAGCTGTGTGCTGGAAAACTTGGGTGGCTTGGCTTGCATTTGATGGTTGATTGGGATTCTCATTTGCCACTTTCCAGTTGAGAAAACAACGATTGAATATTTTCACCCAACCCACGACCGCCGCTACGAAAGTCACCCAACAAATAATAAAGTTGGCGATATGATCCTGGTTCTACAAACTCTCCAATACGGGTGTGTTATAAGAGATTAGATGAGAAATCCCAGAGTCCCAACCAAGAATACTAAATTCTGCGATCAGACGATGTATCAAGGAAATTCAATAATATTGACAATTTACTTCATTATACATAATAAATAAACAAATACCCGTAAGAACCACAAGCACAGTCACAATCACACCCACCACAAGTCTGTCAAAACATTGGAAAAACCATATAAATTTTTATACACAGCAGAAACGAGTAAAAAAAGGTAGTGGGATTATGAACAACGGTTACAAAAAGGTTAATAAATGAATGCAGCAGCTACTTTTCCTTTTCTCTCTATCACACATTTTTCTTGTAACTAACAGTAATATGTTACAAACCAAAATTGCAGTGGAGTTGTCAAGACCACAGCTTGTTTCTCTTACATTCCCAATTAGAAAGAGATTCTCACCGTATAACCAAATAAAAGTAAAATGGCACAAGCGGCTTCTTGTGCATCGGCCTTTTCTTAAGAACCTCAGTCAGCTTTGTTTATGGAATTTCCTTTTACAATGAATTAGCTGCACCACATCAGCAATTAAGAATCAGCGATCTAAGACCCCTGCACTGATGCTCTCGTGAGTGCAACCAGTATCAACATTATCATTCGGATTCCGTAAACAAAATGGTAGCCCTGAAATGACGCACTCGTGAGTGCAACCAGTATCAACATTATCATTTGGATTCCGTCAAAAATGGATTGAGATGTCGCTTCAAAGGGCAATCTATGGCACAGAATGTTCACTGCCAGTCAATGATAAAGAATGCACTTTCCCACAAATTGCTCATATGGATGATTATCCAAACCTTGAGCAAATTGAACTGTTGCTCATCTGTGAACCAATCAATAGGGAATGACATATGGCAGAGCACAAACATCAGCAGACTCTATCCTTATTGCTTCTGCCCATACATGTGGCATCTCATCATTCATGGAAGATCCCAACATGGGTTTCTTTAATTGCAAATCCCTGCTTTGAAATAGCCATTCTTGGTCATCAATATCAGACCATTCTCCAACTTCGGGAATTGAGAGTACCTGACTTAGGCATATGGTATCCGGATGGGGTGGTTTCATAGATGCCTCAGCAATTTGATTAGTCTGTGTGGTTGTACTCAGAGGTTTTGCCGGGGAAACAGATAATGGCTGAGATATAATTATGCCATTTACCTTGCATTCTTTACCATCTGCCTTAAGATTTCCAGCTGCCCCTTGTCTACCTGAAGTAAAAAAAGCAGAAGTTTGGCAAGGTTCCAAAATCCTTCCATTCCCCGTTACTGAATGAGAGGAAGTGGGTCTCCGCAAGCTATTGGTCTCTGCTACAGGATGTGACGAAGATGTGGATGTTGGAACCTTAGTGGGGTCCATCAATGGATGTGTGGAAGACATGGGTCTTGACAACTTATTGGGCTTTATATCATTAGCTGTAAAACAGATACAAAAGGAAGAATTAACAAGGATATTTACCTGAAACTACTAATCAAAATGGGTAAATGCTGCAAAGAAATAGAAATTTGAATGTCTATTTCAGATTCAAGCATAGGGTGCTGAGATCCTGAAAAATACACTCCAGTTTCAATAGAATGGTTAATCCAGTACTGCATTGGATAATTATTCCAACCACACCATCAGTATTTCAGAGTTTTACTCTTTCAATGAGTGTGGATGGGTGGAGGGCACAGGTACTAAATAGTTATGGGAGAGCTGCAATATCAACATGGTTCATTTCATAAAAGAACTCACCATGAAAAAATCCATTAGTCTCAAAATCCTTCCTTTTCCGGAGATTTCCCTCACTAATAGCAGTCTTGTCACTGTCTTTCTGAAGATGTGAGGTTTTCATTTTATGGATACCTATGTTATCATCCTTTTTAATGTCTTTTAATTTATCCTTCTCTGTGTTCTTATGTTCAATTTTCATCTTCTCTTTATCCTTCCCTAGGTCATTTTTCTCCCTATCCTTGTGCTTGCATTTATCCCCATGCTTATCACCCCCTTCTTTCTGTTTGGTATTTTCTTTACCTGCAGTCCTGCTCTCAACATCTTTTTCTAGTGATTTGGGTGTTCCTTCAACTCTGGTTTGAACCATCCCAGAAAAGTTTTGAGCCATCAAATTTCCACAAAATCTCAGCTCGTCTTTGACACCTTGCTCATCCAACTTTCTATCATCACCTCTCTTATCCATCTTTTCTTGTCCTTCATCCAAACTGTCAGTAGCCTTGGCCAACAATCTAACCATTTCCTCATCCCTTTTCCATTCTGTACCAACAAACTTCTCAACCAACTGGTTCCCAGTTGCTCTATCGTCATCACCAAGTCTGACCCTCTTTCCCAACCCCTGAAGGAACTTAGAATCCTTGCTATCCCCAGCCAGATAACTGTTCTGACCATGCTTCTCCCCGCTGTAACCTGAAAGTTTCCCAGCAACTTTTTTGTCACCAGAGTAACTGCTTCTATCTTTGTCCTTTTCCTTCTTCTGAGAAAATTTCTCTCCATTGTGACCCTCAGACTTCCCAGGAAATTTTTTCTCAAATGAGGTTTTCTCTCCATCACGACTCTCTGATTTCCCAGAAAGTCTCTTCTCATCAGAGGTGCTGCTTTTATCTTTATCTCTGTCCTTCTCCTTCTTCTCTGAGTGTTTTTCATTTTTGTCTTTCTTTTCCTTGTGTTTCTCATCACTTCTATCTTTATCCTTTTTTTCTTTCCTTTCTCTCTTCTCTTTGTCCTTCTTCTCCTTCTTATGCTTCTTCTCTCTCTGCTTCTCCTGAAAATCATGAAGAAGGTTATGAACATTCAACCAAAAGATAAACCAGACAATTTTATGGAACTAAATGTATGATTGGGATTGAGGCGCAATGGTTTTATTTCCATGGCTATTGTGGATTTAAGATCAATAGTTGTTAAGAATAAGGGGTAGGATGAAGGGTAAAGGTTGGCTGTCAAGTAAAAGTGAGTGTTTACCAAACACTTTAGCCATTGAGCTTTCAAAGTTGAGTAAAATCACAAGAGACCCTAAAAATCTAAGTTAAACCAGCAAGCAGATCAGGGTTTTCACAAAATAATTTTTAGTTTCTCCCTGGAAAAATTAGTTCAAAGGCTAAGAAAAAAAAATTCACACAATTTGACTAAAATAGAAGGCAGCACACTGCATGCAGGATTGGAAACCGACTAATAACTTAGCATCTGCTCTCTTGCATTTCCAGACTACAAGGCACACCATCCACAGTCGACATAAAATTTGAAAACAAAGGTATTTTACCAGCAAAATAGTCAAGGACAAAAAGAGAGGAAAGGGAAACGAGAAAAATGCCAGGAGGGTAGAAAGAAGAAAAGCAAAAATGAAAACCATCCCATCATCAAGCAATACCTTCTAGCAACACATCCACAAAGATAGGGTCTTCTTTGTTCAAATGGGCTAAAAATTGACCCCTTTACATACCGAATCTCCAGCTTAATCTACCAAATGGCTTTCCCTACACATAATAATAGGACAACAAACAAGACCCTAACAATTATTTATGAATACCCATAAGACATTAAATTGCCTTTATAGAGAACTTCTGTTTACCTCTTCCACTGATTGGCTGCATTGTATACAAAAATCAGTGACAAGTTGTGTATCTGTTATGGAGTACTTAATACCTATTCCTATAAGGGACTCAATTAATTAGATCAAAGGAGGGCAGTGAAACACCTAAAATTCATGGAAATAAACTATTTAATATGCCAACAACTTCTATATCACTCTTCTTTAAATCAATATTAACAGTTCAATCTTTTTTTTTCTTTTTACCATTTTGATACCCAGAAATCTCTTGACCTTCCTACATTCACCAAATTCTAAATTGGGGACAGCTGCTGGACCTACAGCCTCAGTAGGAAACTCTTAAAATAAAATATCCTTGTTAACTGGCCCCAAGAGAGTTTGAACACCTGACATGAACTCTTAGTTAAATCCAAGGATTTTTTTTTCTTTAAGCAGTTTAAACAAGCTAATTACAGTGGATGATTTCAAGGATTACATTAGCTACAATTCTAGGCATAATAGAGAATATTGTATCAAAATTTGTTCTCTGTACCTAAATAAATGCCAGATGTCTTTTATTGCTAACCACTTTTAAGACTTCACCAGACTAGACATTAACCTTCAAGCTCATAATATCATTGGCACATATAAAAGTTTCTTAGCCCAACACTAACGTATTGAAAAAGAGATCACATAGAATAGAACAAAACATCGTACATGGTTTGATCTTTGATCTGGGTTTATGAACAAAGACAAGGAAAAAATTCTCACCGTAAACAAGAGAGCTTATAAAAATGGCTAAAATCACAAATCACTATACCTCAAAGCATTCTCACAAAAAAGGCATACCTTTTATTGGTAAAAACCTGAATCAATAAGAAAGAACCCCAAAATATCCAAATAGTCCCACTAAACTAAACATAATCCTTACAGTTTGTGTCAATATTTAAATAGAATAACCTGCCTTACCCCTCAAAATTGGATCAGATTTAAGGCCCCATCAGAGCTATGAGATTGAGCCATTTACAAACCATGCAAAAAACTTCACTAGTTTCATCATGATTTAAAAGTTTGCAACCATATAAATGAATGTTGAACAGATCAATATAGGGTTGGTAATGATAAATGATATATTGGCAATTTGATATTCTCCAAAATTCTATTAATCTATCTTCAGCTCAATAATGGCCAAATAATCCTGAGCTTGGAGGGCAAACAATTCCCATTGTCCTCTCTCTATCCTCTCAAGTTAGTCAACCGGGGAAAAGGTCTGACTAACAGAACAATTCCTTTTCTTTCTTTAACAATTATATAGGATTCTACAGTGATATTTCTGATATTTGACAAGTCATATACCATTTTAAAAGAAATTACCTGAAGTGTTATCCAAAAATTAGAGCAATAAACAGAACTTACTAATGTGTATACAAGATATACTAACAATATCAACAAATTGAAAACTTTGAAAAGAAGTTGTTTCTTTGTATGCTTCAGAAGTGCTAGAAAGCCAAGTAGAGCAAACAATTTTGAAAGTCAATGTCAGACATCTGATTTATAACTGAAAATTAAGTTATTTTCTTAACTTATAACTGAAACAATTATAAATTAATTTCTAAAATATAGCTTCTAATATCTTACAGGATGAAAGATATCATTAAACTTTCCAAATGAAACAATTTCACCCAATATTCTAACTTCTAAAGCACGCTTCTATTTTCCTTATCCTATTTTCCAAGTCTCTGCTTCCTAGTTGCCAATTATTCTAAAGGCAAACCCTACACGAGTCTTATATAATAGAAAGTGAGGGATAAATGATGATGAGTAGAAAGTAGCTAGTTTAACAAAGCAGAAATCCTAGCTGATATCTTTAGTTGACTCCAAACTTTGCTACACAGATAATTTTGATTTTAACACAATTCAGCAAGATACACAAATTAAAAATAGTCTATGAAACACGAAGACAAAGCTCTCAACACTTCTAGACTAGCATAGCTAGGGTACATAGCCCATGATGATTTATTGTCAGTTATGGAAATGAATCAATACCCTGCTACAAATGAGAAGATGAGGCTCTGTGCATGTATGAAATTTCATTTTGAGATGTAAGAGTGAAATTCTAAATTTCGCATTTATTGAAATAGACTTACAAGGTTTCTTTGCCACTGTTCATTGAACTGATTTGTTCAGGCACCCACTAACAACAGACCTTAATTCCAAATAGAATAAGAAGACACTACATACCTCAATAAAAAACATCACTGGAATCACGTGTCACATTCACACAAGAAAAGCTACTAAAATTACTTTGCCTATACACAGACCATAACCACAAAACAGAACAAAACAAAACCAAACCAACTGGATAATCTGATCATGTAAAAAATTCCCTCTAATACTGCCCAAACTTTAGTGCCTCCCAAACTTCAGAGCCAAAATAAATTATTAGATCTCAGGATGTGAGCCAAAGAGATTCTAAGAGTAAATAGCTGGGTCGTCAATGAACTATTAAGAAGTTCCCAATTCTGACCAGCTAAACTAGGTAGCAAGAAAATTAATCTGTCATTTCAACTCAGTAATATCTCTAATAGTGCCCAAATTTTGATCTTAACTTTTTTTCTTCCTATAGTGGTAATCAGGTACCATATTTAACCATACAGCAGATCAACTGATTTGGTTCTTAGCATTTTTGATACCCTTGTCAGATACAGAAAGAAGTAGAATGCATGAAACTCAACAAAGGATATGTTTATCAAAGCTCGAAGAAAGTATTTAATATCCTATCAAAATGGGGGAAAAACAACTATAAAATGCCTTCAATGAATTGAATATGAGAAATGTGCATTGACCTTTTTTAGTAAGTCTGGATCCTCAGTCCTAGCCTTCTTTTCATATCCTGGTGGTGGAAATGGAAAGCAACGCGACATTGCACAGAATACCGGAATACAAAACACTAGTGCCTTCCACAAACGAAAATGCTTGAATTACTTTCCAGTAGCACTGTTCCCAGAAAGGAAAGGACCAGTAACTATGCTCTGGTCCATGCACCATGTCCCCTCATTCATTTCCAGCTTCAATAATCCTCAATAAGCTCCCCAGTCACACTAACAGCCACAAATTTCAAATACCACCAACTTTAAGCCTCCTTCAATTCAAATGAACACACAAGTCAAGAAGATTTTACTGAAATATAATCTCAAAATACAAATGCTCACCACTCTACCCACTAAATCAACGCTACTAATAATATCAGACAACCCTAGCTTGATAAAGCACAGTCATGACAACAGCTCAAAACCTGCTCTTTGGTCAAGAAATTTACTGAAGCTTTGTTAATCCAAATGGCTTCTTAAGAAACAAAAGGAGACCAGTACAATCTAATCTTCTATGTTGCCTTCTTGGCCAATAAAGAACCATCACCTCCTCCCTACAGCCAAAACCTAATACAGAAATCATCCCCCGATGAAGATCAGCACATAAAAAAATTGCAAAAAACACAAGATACTGTTTTGTTGAAACAACCAATATTTCCAAATTCTTGATCAACGTCTACACAATTCTGTATGTGCAATCCTCTTCCATCATCAAAGCAATAATGTTCAATCACCCTCAGTCTAAACTGTTTCAAAGCTGAGGAATTCAACTTTGAAACAGTCAAACAAGCCTCTCAAATCCCTCCAAAGATCCCAACTCATGTCCATTCCAATACGAATCCAAGCATAATCTGTACTATGATAAAACCCTAATCAGTCCAAAGTTTCCATATTGGAGAATTTCCTGATTATGATCCAATGAAACCCTAGAAACATTAACCAAAAAGAAACTTGCTCAGCATATGTCCAATACCCAATACGAAAAAAAGACTAATTTCACCAGGAAAAAAAAAGAAAAGAGAGAGAGAGAGAGAGAATACAGTACAATCATCAAAACAGAAGAAAAGAAAAACTTTAAAGAAGCTCGTGAAATCAAAGGAATAACACACTTTATTTTTGTTACCTAAGACTAAACGGGTATCGATGAATAGCTCAAAGAAGCATAAATGTGAATCAATCATATATATAAAATTATGAAATTCAAGCGAACGAAGAGAGAGACGAAGTGATGGAAACTGTAAAGTGAGCGATTACCTTGTCCGCTACAAACAAGGGGCATTTGTAGAAGGACAAGATCTCTCAGATACTGAAAAATTAGGAAGAAAACCAAGCCAGTATTGGAGCCTGGATTCAGTACTCTTTTGGGTATAGTTTTCTGTCCGATAGCTTTTTCGTTTTGTATTTGGTGTCTGTAATAATACGTATGTGTTTGTGTTCCAGAGAATAGCTTCAGTGTGGATTTCTTTGGTTATGTTCGGAAGTTACACGCGACGCCAGAATGAAGTAAACAAGACAAGGCAAGACAAGGCAGGCCGAGCCCCAAATACCACAACACGATTGCCTTTGTATTTTGTTCTTCTCTTTCCATTTCTCTTCTCCTCATCAATGTTTGAAAATCTCACGCTCTATTAGTGCTTGCTTCATGCACGCTAACATAAATCCTTAAGAGATAAATTATGGCATATCTTTTATGATTATCTCGTCTAATTTTTATTTTAAAATATTACGGATAAAATAGTAATTTCCTTTAATAGATATTAATCTTTTTTGTTTTTAAACCATCATTAATATTATCGATGTAATTAATATAATTTACGGTTAAATTCTTAAATGAACATTCTTAATTCATTAAAAAATAATTTAAAACTCGTAAAAAAAAGTTACCAAAATTAACCTTTATAATTATACCATAATACACATATAGCATCAATTAAAGTGTAATTTTCTTTTTTTTTAATGTATATTCTAGAAAGAATGACTATAGAACTTGGAGTGGTGTGAAGAGGGAGAAGCCATTTGCCTAAGCACATGTGGATAGGTTGGGCAACCGCCCATCAAAGTACAAAGTGCAGCGTAAACACGTGGCACTACCCCATCCTATCAAAGATTCCATCTGTCCATACACGTGTCAGCCAGGCTAACAGATGATTGACTGTCCATGTGAGAAGTGTGCTTTCTTTGCAGATTCCCCCCCGCCGTTGTTGCAAGTTGAAGCGTCTTAAATTCAAGCACACGCCAAGTCCAAGTCGTTCCTCGAATTGCGTTCCCACGTTTTTCACTGAAAAACAAATAAATGGTAATAAGTCACTGATTTGGCAATATTATCACAATATTTAATTTTATATATTAATTTAATATCATAAGTTTAATCTGTGTTATAATAAATAAAAAATAATTTTTTATCATGAATTATTTTTTTTATATTTTTTTTTATGAACTAAAAGATTGCATGAGTTAAAAGTATTTAATATTTATAATTATTATATTTATATTCTTTTATTTTATTATAATTTAAATTTACCAAATTTTTTTTAAATTAAAAAAAAATGTATTTTCGTATAATTTTGTATTATGAATACGTAAAATTTATTTTAAGAAGTTTTGTTATTTGTATAACATTTAAATTTGGATGGTACAAATGTAAATATATTAGTTTTCAAGTGTTTTTATTTAAATTTTTTTAATAATTCTTACAAAAATAAACAAAATTTTCAATTTAAAATACAGCCCTACCGAGATGTTTCACAATCTGACTTAATTTATAAATAAATAAATATATTAAAATTATAAAAAAAAAGATACCCAAATTAAAAAATATATTTTTTTGAATTTTCACTACAAATTAGGAGTAAATTACATGCACGTATATAATTTTTATAGAACTAAAATTTTATAGAATTAACAGAAAAAAATTTAATAATAAAAATTATGTTTGATTTTGAATTAATTAATTAAAATAAATTTTTTATATATAATTTTAAATTTATAATATATTTCACGTATATTTCTTGTTGTTTAAAAAATTAATAAAAAATAATTCTAAAATTATTTTTTTTTATATTTTGACATTAATCTATTTTTTTAAATATTATTTTTAATATAACTTCTACAGTAGCATTCCACTGCAATCATCTCCCCAATAATCCCCAGAATATCTTGTAATGGTAAGACGAAAGTACCCTCAGATGGACAATGTACACCCCGCAAAAGGAGAAACCTCCAAACCCACACTAATTTTAAAAGATACCGCACTTGATTGAAACCCGTACCCATTCCCAGCTATAAATTTGGAGAGACGTGCGGAGTTGTCGGTCACCCTCACAAATTAAAACCCTTAAACCCTAACAAGCCGTTTCTTTTGTTTCTTTCCTCCCGGTTCTCGTTAAACTCTATCTCACTGTTCCCCTTCCGTTGAGGTATCATCTCTTCGTTATACGGGAGAACCCTAATACTTGTTTCTATATAGTTTATACGTTGCAAGGCGTCGTATTTCTGTCAATTTCAATTCACTTTTACTTATGATTTTGATTGTTGATTTATTTACGCTCTTTGTCATGCTCCGATTCTTGGTACTGTTTCTGCGTTTGGTTCTTTTGTTTTATGTCAAGGACTATGAAAGGAAAGGAACAAGTGGAAAATGGATTTTTAATCTTTGAGTTTTCGTGGAGTTTTATGTTTATCTTAGTTCTTTTAATTTTTGTTTTTGCTATTTGTGTGTTAGGACCAATTATATGTTATAACGTTGGAATTTCCGATTGTGACAGCACAATGTGTTAATGGCTGGGATAGATGGTCCAGTTGTTTCTCGCTAGTCTCGTTTCGTTGTAAATTTTCATAGTGTGTCCATGTTTTAGTTGAACGGAATCATGGATATATCTCGTGGCTTATGCTTCTGCAGAATTGGGTATCACTTGTAAATGATTCTGGTCTTAACGAAATTGTGCTTCTTTGCGTGCCATAGATATGTTTTTCTTAAAATTAAATACATGACTGACATGGTATCTTGCTCTTGCTGTGGTGGTGTCTTGGTCGAAAATGCAGTCACATTCAACATTTGACATGGCGTTTTGTAGCAAACTTGGTGCACTTGTAAGGAGGAATGCCCAAGTTCCGGTGGCATCTATGCTCAACTCAGTCCGGCATGCGACATCAACCACTAAGCTTTTTATTGGAGGTAGTCATAATTTTTGCCAAAGAACAACCAAGATTTGGGTAAATCTTCTACTTTATTGTTATAGCTTTTGACCTGGTCATCTATGTTCTTCAGGACTTTCTTATGGGACTGATGATCACTCTCTTAAGGAAGCATTTTCTGGTTTCGGAGAGGTGACTGAAGGTGAGTTCTAACATTCTTTGCTGTCAGATAGTACTGTTAGTCTGTTCTAACTAGAAATCAGATGAGGCACAAAAATCACACAACTTAAATGTAAACGGCACACAACTTGATGGTAAATTTCAGTAGTCTGAAGCATAATGAAGCATACTATAATTCAATTTGTTTTTCAGAAGAAAGATTCTTCCTTTTTTCCTTTTTGTTCTGGGTGGTTGGCTGATTCCAAAAGTCAACTGCTGAGATAATTGTCTGTGCATCTCAGATCTATTGTTTGCATGCTTTGGGCATTTTATGTGTTTATTAGTGGTACACTTCAAAGCGCAATTTTCTTAGTGATTATGCGTTTAAGTTGCAATACTTTTGCTAATTTTATGTTTTGCTAACAATTTTCAATGTCTTAGTGAAGAGCTTACTTTTGTTGGTTCATTGGATACCTTATATGCAAGTTATTTTGAGTCTTCTTTGGCAAGCATTATTTCTAATTCTTTTTTTTAATTAAATCGGCGCATGCTTGGTGATTATCTTTTTTTTCCTCTTAGAATGATTGTTGCTTCAATATGTGGGCATTGATGGTTATTTTTGCAATTTTCTTGTTTAACTTTGTTTAATGGTATATTGTTAATACTTATAATTTTTTACATTGTTTTCACTAACATTTTTTGTGGTTCTTCTTGGGGTATGCATTCTCATTCTCAGTGGTTTTTTTGGTGCACAGCAAGAGTTATTACTGAAAGAGACACGGGGAGATCAAAAGGTTTTGGGTTTGTTAACTTCTCCAGTGATGATGCTGCGAGCTCGGCACTGTCTGCAATGGATGGCCAGGTGAAATATATAATGCTTAAGACGTGCCATGTTAAACATATGCCTAAATTAAATAAAATGTTAACTATTATGTCTTGTGATCTCAGGAGCTAAATGGGAGAAGCATTCGTGTGAGTTATGCCAATGAAAGACCCCCAAGATCCTTTGGTGGCAACATTCGTGGTTTTGGGAACTATGGTAGAGATGGAGGGGATACTGCTTATTAAGCAGTTTCATTCTTCAATCCATGAGGTTGAATCCATGGGTTTTTGTTAATTTCAAATTAAGGATGCTTTTTGCTTTTGTTGGAATGGGATTTTCGGACAGAAGGAATTGTTGTTTGTTTTAATGATAAGCTTATGTCAGTTATTGTTTCTTATGTTGGCAGGGGAAGCTTTTAAATGTGGTGATGTGAATCTGTTGTAGGATATTTGCATAAATCACTTATAGGAACATATTGATGGATGAGTCTGTTGCTGGTTGCATGGACTGGTGGTGAAATATGTTAGTTACAGTATTTCGCAGCTGGTAGAGCTCACACTCATCTGCAGTTCGAACTTTAATGTTTTTATATGGATGTAATCTCTTGGCTTGTTATCTGTTTCACTGTTTTGGATTGTTTGAGGGGTTTCTCCCATGCATTCTGTTCTGCATCTCTGCTCTGTTCGTAGACTTGGTACTATGTGGTGGTTGAGGAACAAAGCAAAAGGTATTATAATCTTTAATTGTTCGGTTTGTCATTTTTTTTACCTTCTGGAGCATGAAATCTAGGGCTGGAACTGGAACTGGGTTTTCGTAACTAGAGTTGGGTAGGAGTATTGTGTCAATTATTGGTGTTCGGTGTGGGTTCTGTTGTTCTTTTTAATTTTTCAGTTACAAGTGATGCATTGAAAATGGTATCTGGGAGGATTCTTTTATTTGCAGTAAAACAGTTGTCTTTGATTTCAAGGTAGGCATCTTGTATTTTGTGTGGACAGTGGACTATGAAACAAATTATTCAATCTTAAGGTTTGATCTTGATATTGTAATTGAAATAGGTGTTAACTAAGATCGAGAAACAAAAGGAGGAAAGAGAATACAGTCACGTGGGCGGCTATGGTGAAGAGTTGGTATGTCGGCTTAAACTATATTTTTGGAGCACAATTGTGTCTATTCTCTTTAGCCTAAAACCATCATTATAAATTATAAAATTTCATCCTAAATTTTCAATGATCATACAAGTTGAGTGGCATATGTTTATTCCTTTTTGTGTGCCGTTTTTTGGTTTAAATATAACCTTTTTTGTTCTTCCCTGTGAATAAATAAAAAAAATTGTCTTTTTTTTCCAAGACCGGAGAAGAAACAAGGATGTTCTTGGCACACAGAGACGACTAAATTTCAGAGAGTATGTCACTTGCCTAGCATTTGCAGCCGGGACGTGTGCTCGGCTCTTATTTTTTTTTCCGTGGTTTTGATGTGAATTTCTGTGTTGATTTAATTCATATGTCGGCAACTTTGCTGGCAGCTTCTTTTGATATTGTCGGTATCCTGCATTATGTTCAATTTCATTATTTATAAAATTAAACTTAAGGACGCAATTAAAACAAGAAAACCCTGGTTTAATTTAATCATCCTTTTCCTGTTTTCACAGTCTGTTTGCTGATGATAGAATCAATTCTGACAATTTTACAGAAAGGAAAACCTCTCTCTTCTCTCTGGTGCTTATTTCTCCTTTCCCAGACTGCAAATAAGAATGCGCCTCAGTTTTTCAGTAATTTTAACCACATACCAAAAAGACTCAACTGCCAAAACGGGAAAGAAACATAACTCAGCTCATTTGTTTGCCACATGAGCAATAAGTAACTGCCAATGACCGAATACTGCAAATAACAGGGTAAACTGAATTTTGAATCCACAAAACTACGCTATCACTCGTCATTGTAACAGGGGCAGAGAGAATAAGCCCCTGTTAAATTTTTATTAAGAAATATTTGTATAAATGGTAAGGCCAGAGCGAAGCCCTTGTCATTGTCTTTTGTTTTGAATCATCGAACAAACTATTTCTGCAATTTGAACATCAAATTCCTACGAAGATATCATTCTGAAAGTGATAACAAATCGGAATGTCAATTATTAATTCTTCAAAACTCTCTTTCTCGTTTTAAATTAATAGTGAGGAAATTAAAATGTATGCATGCTTGCAGCGTGAAGCTTTCTCCTCAGAAGAGTCGTTTTCTTCTTCTGCTTCTTCTCGTGTTCTTGACCACTCCATTCGAATCTTTGAACCAACCAAGCAACTGAAGTAAGTAAATACAATTTCAACATCAAATCATATCTTCTAAAAATGACTCAAAATCAGAAACCCCATCATTGCTTCAAAACAGCCTCCAATTTCCTTCATATATAGCAGATGATTATCTTTCTTCGGCAGTGGCAATGGCAACAATGGCTAATTGTATATTCTTCCCCAATTTCATTCTCTATGCAATACTCTTCTTCAGAGCTAATGCCTCAGCGTCTCCAGCCTTTTCAGTTAAATATTTAAATGACCCTCTCCCGGAGACGCCGCCGCCACCTCCAACCCCACTGCCTGCCGTCAACTACCCCCTCGCAGCGCCGCCGCCGCCACCACCACCAACCCCACTGCCGACTTTCAACTACCATTTTGACCCTTCTGCAGCGCCGCCACCACCAACTCTGGTGAACAGTACTGACTCCAGTAACAATGGTAGAGGAGGTTGGTTATTTGAAAAAATTTTCCTTTTTGCTTCTGACGCTACCATACAAGTTTATGGTGCTTTATGAGACATTGAGTCTATAAAATTCTGCAGCCATATATTCCTCATGCATGGCAAATTATTCAATAACTGTTTTATAATAGAATGTATGGACTAATATTAATACAATGTTTGCATACATATGATATGATATATATATATATATATATATATATATATATATATCAATTATGACATTCTCAGGGGATCCAGGTGCAGGGGAGAAGGGGCAGCAAAATATTCTGGCATTACTCTTGAAGAAGGTACTGATTTGTGCGGTGAGTGGGGGAGTTTTGCTGGGTATCATGCTCTTGGCATTGAAACAGTGTTTTAGTGATCGTCAGAATGGAGAAGAGAATGAGAATGAGGTGGACGATAAGACATCGGAGATTACTGAGACGGAGACTACAGTTACAAGTAATAAATGGAAAGCGTTAAATCTCCCAAAAGTAACAATCAATATTCCTCAGTTCTGTCCAGCCTGTGGCCATGGAGGATTCAGAATATACCAGTCTACTACTGCATATTGTCCAGCTTGTGGCACTGGGGCCTCTCGCTCCCTGCGTCTTTAACTATTTTGCTTGCACTTTTATAAGTAATGATTTTAGTTTCATTCTACTCTCCACTTGTGTCTGTTTGTATTCATACTCATCTTCAATATGAGTACCATATAGTATTTTAACCTTAATTTCATCATTTTTTTGTCTTAAAATATGCAGACGTATAATATAGTGTGTGCGGGCGCGCGCAATTGGAATATTACCACGACAAATATTTCTTGTTTATTAGTACAACTGGAAAACTTGCCTCTGCATATCTTTCCAAAAAGCTTAAATCATTGCATCAAAACTAACCCCTCCCCCTCCCACTCCCACTACAAGGAAAGCTAGCATTCTTGATTGTGTTGATTTGATTTGATTGAAATTATTTTAGTAAACTTTCAGGCTAATGCTTTTCTAATACAAGTTAACAAAAAATAAAGTACTTAATTATAAATAATACTATTTAGTGACCAATGAATCTCATAGTATGCACGGCAGTTTGAGCCATTAATGTTGAACAGGGGATGTCATGCTTAGCGACGTAGTATTTGTTCCATACCCTTAACTGTGCGATTTTGCATATATAACAATGACCACGAGGTCCCTCTAGAAATTAATAAAAATACTTGTAAAACATATGAAAAAGGGAAGAACTTACCTATCCTGCCAGAAACATCTCTATTGTCATAAAGCTTTCCAATCATATAATCTCCATTAATAACGTGAAAACAACCAAGTGTTTAGTATAAGCAAAATAAAAAAATATAAAATTTTAATTAAATATTTTTATATTTTAAAATTAAATATAAATTATAAAAATTAAAATTATAAAAACTTTTTTTTTCAAACTCGTAATTAAAAGTTGGAATATATAATCTTCACTATTGTTTAAGTTATTCAAAGAGAAAAAAATCGAACAAGAGAAATGATTAAAATTAGGATTTGAGGGTAAAATTATTTAAAGTAATTATTTTAATAAAAATAAATTAGAATTAATTAAAATTATAAAAAAAAATAAATAAAAATAAAATTAATTCAAAAAATTTTCCAAGATACAAAAATAAAAAATGATTTAGTAGGGTTCTAAACAAACTCATCAGTCCCAATTGGAAGTGAGACTCCTACAACAAGAAAGGAAATATAGGAAGGCTACAAATAATAGAAAAAAAAAGGGGGGACCGCTAACAATCATTTAGATCCAAGGTGAGTGAACTAACTGTTCTAAATACGGGCTAAGACGACCGCATTATGCCGCGAAATAGGGGAAATTTTCGAAAATAACCTTATTTTTATTACTCTTTACATTTATGACCAACCCTAATTTATTCTTACCAAACTAACCACTTTAGACTATTTTGCCCCCAAACCCTAATACACAAACCCTAAAAACAGACTACACTTATTCTTCTTTTTTCTCATTTCCTCTGTAGACCTAAAATTTCCGATTTCCGACTAAATTTCATCGTCTCCGACAGTTAAGAATACAACAACAACAAGAAAAAAGGTTAGTCTAACTTACATTGGATAAAATTTCTCCGTGTTTGTTTACAAGCAATTCATAAATTTGGCATGATTAAAACACTAAATTAAACTTGCTGTGGTAGTTCATTTCTTCGTTGTTGAAAAAATGTTGACACAATGCTAGACAAGTAGGCGTGTAGATAGGGAAAATTGTAGGAAATAGGTCGATTTAGGTGTGTTTGGGTGAGAAAATGCAGAAAATGGAGGAGGAAGAAGATGGACGAGATCGGGGTTCTGGGCGCGTGAAATTCACGCGCCCAGAAAGAGAGAATTTCTGGGCGCGTGTAAATACACGCGCCCAGAGAACAGAGAGTCCCCTGGGCGCGTGTAAATCACGCGCCCAGAGAACAGAGAGTCCCCTAGGGCGCGTGTTTTACACGTGCCCAGAGAACAGAGAGTCCCTGGGCGCGTAGCAATCACGCGCCCAGAGAAGGATCCCCCCTAGGCGCGTGTAAAACACGCGCCTAGGGGAAAAAAGCAGCCCTGGGTCCGCGCGGACCCAGGGCGAAAATAGGCCTGGGTTGGCGTGGCTCCAGAGCCCAAAAGCCCTGGGTCCGCGCGGACCCAGGGCCCATTTTATTATATTATTAAAATATTATAAATATTGTTATATTTATATTATATTATATTACTACTGATAAAAAAATATTATATTATATTATTGTTATAATAATATTATTATTTATTATTTAATAAATAATAATATTAAATTTAAATTTATGATTTATGTTGATATTTTAATACATTTGTTTTTATTAAATATTTTATAAATTAATTTGATATTTGATTAATTATTTTTATAATTTATTTTAAATCTGTGCAGGTAGAAATGGCAACTCAACATCGTTTGAGGATTCCGATAGATGAGCATTTTCACGCAGAGACGTGTTGTTTGGCGAGATTTGCGGTGATAGACCAAATACGAGGTAAATTAAGTGAGGCACAATTAGGTATGTTTAGGCAAACTTGTTTAGGACATTTGTTAGACATAGATAGTTTACACCATTCACCTATTTTGATTCATTATATGATGTTGTATGAGATAGATGTAGGTCGTGACCCAAACGAGATGTGGTTTTTAGTTGGTAGCCAGATGGTTAGGTTTTCACGGGTTGAGTTTGGGTTGATAACCGGACTTAGGTGTGGGCATTTTCCTAATTTACATTTGGAGGATAGTTCTCGTCTTAGGGATATGATCTTTGGGGATAGAGATGTCATCACCCTAGACGATCTAGATTTAGTATTTGATGTATTAGATTTTTCATCTCTTTCGGATGTAGATGTTGTTAGATTATCCCTTTTTTACTTAGTTGAGAGGTTTTTATTTGGGAGGGACGGTAGATCACCTGCCGATTTGTGGGTATTAGACATTTTAGAGGATTTAGACGAGTTTAATAGATACCCATGGGGATCTGCCGCCCATCTATACGTCATGCAGTGTTTGCGGCGATCCATTGCGATCCAGCACGGTAAATACAGGAGCACTTCTGCACGATTGGCAGCTAGTGGACGTCAATTTAAGGGCAAATATAATATCAGTGGGATGGCGATTGCATTTCAGGTAAACAATTACAAACTAAATGTGTTTGTTTAAGGTGTTTTCGGTTTTCTAATGCCATAACTTCTGTCATGCAGGTGTGGATTTACGAGAGTATTCCTAGCCTGCAGCAGAGGTTTGCTTCTATTGTACGTGATGGCGTCCCGCGCATCATCCGCTGGAAGAACGTTAAGCGGAATTTGACCGTTGCGATGTTGCAACGGTATTTGTTTGCAGCGGAGACGCTTGACGTACTTCCTTCGCTACAGCCTGACGGTGTGGAGTTGGTATTGCCTCATGTGGTTGAACTGATGGAGATCATTCAACCACAAGGTGCGTACGGGGGTAACGTGCTAACGATACGGAGTTATGTGCAGGTACACTTCACAGTTGTGTTGATGATTTGATAATAAGTGTTATATCTTGTATATTTGTCTAACATCTGTTTTTTCCTATGTTTCAGCGTCAGTCTTCTCCTGCGAGGTCTCATCATTCACCAGCAGCGTTTCAACGTCAGTCTTCTCCTGCGCGGTCTCATCATTCGCCGGCAGCTTCACATCACTCAGGAGCAGCCTCACATCACTCAGGAGCTGCCTCACATCACTCACGGCTGCCTCACATCATTCCGCACCTACATCGCATCATCGTTCGCCAGTCATCTCCCATCACTCGGCAGGTTTTGGGCATCATCCATCACCAATACCCGCACAATATCCGGTCAGGTCATCATCACCGGTGTCCCCATCAGCGCCGCCTCCATATCATTATTCCCCCCCCCGGACCAGCATACGAGCACGAGGAGTTTAGAAGATTTGTTGAAGATCGGTTCAACTCCTTAGATTCAGAGGTCCACTACATGCGGCAGGACATCATGTACATACGAGATGATGTCGATAGAATAGAGCGTGGCATTCGCGATGACATGCAGCGCATAGAACGTGAAGTTGTGGGTCGGGTCGATCAGCTATCAGCAGACCTGAAGGCATGGATGGCATTAAGTGGAACAGAACCACAGGTGAGTTTATTTACCCTATAATATGCACTATTCTTTATGTTTTATTCTTGGAACTTGATGTCGTTGTTACTGCAGCGTTCCAGAGGAGCTGAAGCGGGCCCATCATCTAGCGTGCCATCTGAGGGTGACATCATAATGTCAGAAGCTGAGCGCGAAGGTGATGTTGGTTGTAGCCGGTACGGACGGGTTTACAGGCGCGGGCCGCAAGAAAGAAGCCCGTACACGAACCCAGCATAGGCGGTCGCGCACAATCCAACCGAACAGGGAATTGCCACAGTATCCACCAGATACTGTGATAAACCCCATTGCCCCGTATGATGAGAGTGTGCACGCTGCGTATATGACTTGGCTGGATCAACCGGATGCGAGCATTGAGACGCGGACATGCACTATCACGCCCAAATGGATGCGCACTATTGCATCAGCGAATTCAGAATTAGAAGATACTGTAAGTTACCTGCTCACCAATTTGGTCAATCGTTGGTAATATACATAATATTATATCTAAAATTCTCGTTTTTGTTTAATGCAGCACATTCTTGAGTATTGTTATTTGTTGGGGCATCGGCAGCTGGCGTTACCCAACAGTTTTCGGCAGGATGTGACTATCGCGCATGCTCACCTATATGTGCGTATGAATTCTCAAATGTCTACGATTTATTGTTATACACCTATTTGCTTACTTGGTTCCTAATCCTCACTGTTTACCTTTGCAGACCCAAATTGCTTTACAAATGGCAACGCAGGACTGAGGGGGCCCCCGACTACTCCGACATTGAGATACACATCCGAGGTGATGGATTGGGTATCTACAAGCCTTGGAAGACGGTGGATTATGTCTTACTGCCGGCGCTAATTTGTGGAGATCATTGGGTGGCGATGTTGGTGGATTTGGTGAGACATACAATAACAGTGTACGATTCATCGCCACGAGGACATTCAAGTAATGAGTTGCGTGACGCGATGAAGCCCATTCGCATCCTACTCCCGATGGCACTACGCGATCTAGGATTTTGGGCCGAGCGACCTGACTGCACAAACACGAAGATGCCATTCCAGTCCCGTATGGCTCAAGGTATACCGACTCAACATGTTAATAGTGGGGACTGTGGTATTTTCGTTTGTAAATATATTGAATATGTTATGCTAGGCCGTCAATGGGATTTCACCGCTGATTTCGGCCAATTTTTTAGAATTAAAATAGCATTAGACTTATTTGTAGGTCGAATACTTTGAAGGCAAACATTTTCGTTATTTATGTAAATAAATTATTGATTTCAACTTCAAATATATGTATGTGGATATTTATTGTTGTGTATGTTTGTTGTGGTTGCGGTGTTGGGTTGCAGGTGGTGGGTAATGTGTTGTTGCAGTGTGTTGGGTGATGTTGGTGGGTAATGTTGTTGTTGCAGTGTTGTTGGGTTGATGTTGGTGGGTACTGTTGTTGTTGCAGTGTTGTTGAGGGTGATGTTGGTGGGTAGTGTTGTTGGTCAGGTGAGTGTTGTTGGGTTGTAAGTGGTGGGTTCATGAGTTGCGAAGTTTTTTATGTTAGGCTGTTGGGTTGACTTGTAGGGCGATGGGTGTTGCAACAAAGTTGTTGTAGAAACCCATTGTTGATAATGTGTTGATAATGTGGTGGGTGTTGCAACTTGTTCTGATCAGTTTTAGCAGAGGATTCATATACACATGCGCGATTGTGTGTCCCCCAAGTTCAAGGGGTTTCTACAAGTTGCGCGATTGTGCCCACGCTGCTTACACCGAGAACACCTCCGAACAGCCACTTCTTCACCTAAAGATGGGATGCGTGTATTCCGAGGTCGTCCGGATGAGAGACGACCTATAGGTGGTTTGACAAGGGTGGCCCGAATATCGCTGGGACTTGCCAAAAGATAGGATCACCAACAGGATGAATCTCGGCTGCATACGCAGCCAATAGTGTACTGTTGTGATAATATATGGAGCAAAATTCTCCATACCTACCCCTGACGAATCTAATAGCTGCCATCGCGTGAGCACACGGTAGTTGTTGTAGGTTGAAGCGTCTGCACTGGCATGTCTTCGCGTTGAGATCAACTATTGCAATTTCCCCACGACCCCTAACTTCGAACTCATAGTGTGAAACAGGATACACATTCAGGGTTAGCGACATTGATTCCTCCATTTTAACTTTTGCGGCCGCTGCATCAGTTAATGTGTTATCGTCGTGTTTAGCTGCTTCTTCTCTCCTTTCATAAAACCACCGCTGCAACACTGAACGTATCCAATCAGCTAAGGCCATGATGGGCAGAGTACGTGCATCCTTCAGCAATGCATTTAGACTTTCGGCAATGTTTGTGGTCATAATGTCGTAGCGCCGAAGGGGAAAATGACATCTTGCCCAACGCTGAAATCCTACATCATATTCCAAATAGTTGACAGCATCGTTGTGAACCGACCGCATCTTTTCCAGGTGCTTTTCAAATTCAGTAAACACAAATGCCTTAGCTGCTTGGTAGAAACCCATGAGAAAAGCATCCTTCTTGCGGTCTTTAAACTTGAACTTTGTTTTAAGGTTCCCTTCAATATGATATGCACAAAAACCGTGGTACGCTTCAGGGAAGACCGTTCTTAAACCTTTAATAATACTATCATGGCGGTCAGAGACAAACACAAGATCTTCAATAGGCCCAAGCGCGTCTCGTAGCTTCGTTAAAAACCATTCCCACGAAGCATCGTTTTTTGAGTCCCCAACTCCGAATGCAACAGGATAGATTTGGTCATTGCCATCAAGAGCAGCCGCAACAAACATGGTGCCTCAATACGTGCCCTTGAGGAATGTTCCATCAACCGCGATCACATGACGAATTGCCGTACGAAAACCGCTCAGACAAACTCCAAGTGCCATGAAGAAGTACAAGAAGTTTGCATCATCATCAGTTTCTATATGTGTGATCGTGCCTGGATTCCTTTCTTGAAGTACGTAACAAAACTGTGGTAACAAGTTGAATGATTCAGCTGGGTCCCCGCACGCTAATTTCAACGCTTCTTCTCGTGCTAGCCACGCTTTGCGGTAAGATACCCGGACTCCAAACTCTCGATGTATGTCATCACGAATGTTGTTTGGAGTATAGATCCTGCTAGGGTCTTGGAATTTGTCAGCAACATATTCACCAATAAATCGACTAGTGGCTTGACGGTGGCTTGGATTTAGTTGGTCGCTTCTACAAGTATGGTCGGTTTCAACTCGCTTAACACACCAATATCCACCTTCCCTCATCTGTATTTGTTGCTCGCATTCGCCATTTGCAGCCGTCAACAACGCATCTAACCTCAAATCGATCTGTTGTTGACTTTGCAACTCGAAACTGAAAATTATTCCTCAATGCCAATACACCCAATGCATCTCGTAACTCCTTCTTTGAATTGAAAAGTTGTCCAACATCTATGAAGTTACCAGTAGACACGGACATTGCATCCTCGCCTGAAGAAAATGCTGGTGGAATAAGTGGCACACAACGACCACTGTGTGGAAGACTTGAAGGACCAGCCATGTCACCACCAACCCTCGTAGACGTGCCGCTTTCGCGAGCTTGCTGACTAAAGTTCCCAATTGGGTAAGTATCGCCAGCCTCGTAATCATTCCCCCACGTATGAGGTGGCATTTCATTAGCCATGTCACCACCTTCATCTTGCACAAATGTTGGAGCTTGAAAGAACTCATGACTATGCTCTTCATTTATTGGGCAAAACTCATATTCGTTATGGCTACCTGAAGCTCCACATTGTATTGGTGAAGCATGTATGGGATTTGTATAATATTGACCATAGTCGAACTGGTTACTATCCCAAGAAGATACAACTGGTTGTGTAGAAACCTCTACACCACAAGCTGGCACGTTACTTTCAGGAACTCTTGGGCTCACTAGGAACAACTTGCTCTGTAGAGCAATAAAGTATGGAAAGATCTTTATTCGATTCCGGCCTAATACTATCCATAAAAGCAGATACAGTATAATCGTCATCAATATCAACATATATCCAAAACCCTGTCTCTGCATCTTTGAAACCAGTTTTCAGTTGAATGTTAAATTCTGTTGGATTGATTCTAGTACGCTCGTATATTACGGTCAATAATTCATGGTACTTAATATCTTTTCCAACAGATATAAGTCGGACCCTTCCACCACGGTATTTTTCTGAACCGTCAGATAATGTAATCCATGATCCTCCATGTCGAACACCGACAACTGTCATTTCAGCCATATTCCTGAAAGAAAATAAATAGATAAACATTAATTAATATTATATTTATAACATTTATAAATTTTTTAATGAATTGATATTTCTAATAGAAAAATTTATGACTCAAATACATAAATTGCCCATTTCTGGCCCTGGGTCCGCGGGGACCCAGGCCTGAAATTAAGCATCACGCGCCCTGGGTCCACGCGGACCCAGACCGAAAATTAAGCATCACGCGCCACCGTCTTCCCTTTCCCTCCTCTGTCTTCTACATTTTCTCTCCCAAACTCATAGAAAATGCCCTATTTACTATATTTTACACTATCTACTCTCTTATTTCTCTACTATTTTGTCAATATTTTTCAAACCAACAAGAAAGAAAGAAGTGAATTATTACATCAAAAACGTAATTTTATATAATCACATAATATGACTTCTAAACACACAAATAAAGTATGCAATATATTTGTATTTACCTTCTTTTTTTTTATGCTGTGAAAGACAATTCGTAATTGATTGGCAAAGCAACGGTGATGATATGAGAAGAAGATGAGTGACTAAATGAGAAAAGAAAATGAGAAGATGTTTGTTTTTACTTTTTGTTATTCTGAGGGCAAGAATGAAATTGTCTATTAGGGTTTGGAGGCAAAATGGTCTAAAATGGTTAGTTTGATAAAAATAAATTAAGATTGGTCATAAATATAAATAGGAATAAAAATAAGACTATTTTCAAAATTTTTTTGGGAAATAGTCCTTATTCAACTAACGGTGCGAGAAAATCATCATAGACCGCGCTGTGGAGGGGGATCTCGCATTGCTACAATACCCGAACGAGACCCAATCTACACTGTTTTAGGCATATAAAAATATAAATGAACTGTTCTCTACTGCAAAGCCTGCTCATTTCTTTCTTCTGCGCCACCAAATAGACCTGCTGCTCAGTCTACTCATTTTCTTTGATTGCGAATATTGGGGCACTTATGACATTTCCCTACAAAGTTGGCATAGCTATGTAAAGCCGTTAGCTCGGGAGATCAAAGAACCAGAAGCCCTCTTTTTCTTAGCGTAAAATGTGGAAAGGGGAATAAAAACCTAAAGAAATCATTTGTGTAGCCAAGTGGCATTTTATTAGTGGTCACCCGAAAATATATCCACTTAGATCTATTTCAATGCCCTTTCTCATTCAAGATCACTCCAACTACCCAAACATCCCACTTAAATGTTGTTTGCATTTCACACGAAAGTAAGAATATAAAACTGAAAACAAGACAATTCCCTGAAATTGAAAAATGTCCAAACCCAAATTCCTCCGCTTTGCAATCCTTTTCCTCTACATACATTCCCAAATCTGCAATGGGGTTTCAGGTTCAGCCCAGAATTCACTGAAAACCACTGAGATTGACGTGATGCCTGAGAGAGTTTGCAGCAACAGCATTGAAGATTGTTTAACTGTGCCAGAAATGGAATCAGAGAGCAGCAGGAGGGTTTTGGTGATGCAGAAGAAATATATAAGCTATGATACACTAAGGAGAGACATGGTTCCTTGTGACAAATCAGGTGCTTCTTATTATGAATGCCATTCTGGACAGGCCCATTCTTACAGCAGGGGTTGTGAGATTATCACAAGATGTGCGAGAGACATCAAAAATTGATTTCCAGTGGCTGGTGGAAGTGGTAAAATATGATGTTTTGTATTCTCGATTTGTTGTCTTTCTGGGTTTTCTTTTTCTGGTGGTGTTGGTACGTATATTTTTTGGACTTCGTATCTTTATTTGCTATTATATTTTGCTTGTTTAGCGTAAATTTATGGGAGATCTCGGGGTGTTTTTATGAGATCAGTAGAATAAAAGGTTTAATTGCTTCATAGGAAACTTGGGGATGATTTGCATTTTCACCCTTTAGGATAAACAATTTAAACACACCATTGCTATGGAATATTAATTAGTGAAATTTACTTAAAAGCGAGACCCGGATTGTGAAGTTCTTTAAATTTTGAACAGTTCTGCAAGTATCTTATGAATAAAATATCAAGAACTTAGCAATTGAAGATCTAAAATCTGTAAAATTCCGTCTTTTTTTTATTTTTGGGTTGCCAAAACTTCAGCTTTCTGGTAAAGCAGTATATGATGAAGTGGAAAACAGAAGGATTGCACTACCGGAGTTGGAGGTAGATTAACTTATTCTTAATCTGACATTAATTATAATTCCCGGTATCAAAGTGTGGACGGTTACCACTGTTAGCGACATGGTAATCATCATTTTAAGAAAGTGGTAACCAAATACAAGGTGGCCCATAACTTCTCCTTAACTCACCACTCTTCAGACAACTTTCTCTCACATTTTGGCAATTTCTCAAAGCTGCCATCAAGAGTAAAAACTACCATTCATACTGCTTGATAACCTCTAAGCAGTTTTTTGATGGAAAAAAAACTATAAATATGCACAATCAATTGTATATAAATGTCATTACATACTATATTGAAAATGTCTGTGTTGATGTATTGAATTACATTTGGCATTATATAAAATTAAATTTATGTTGATTTATGCATGTTAAGATTTAACTTTAATGTTTTTAAGTATATAATTTATGCTTTATATATGTTAACATATGGTATGCTTAATTTATGTATTTTTATTTATGCATACATTATACAGACAATAATTTGTATGTAAAATACTTTTAATAATAAAAAATACATAAAATTTATAAAATAAAAAAATACTAAATTAATATTATTGTTAAGTGTAATTGTAGTATTTTATTTATTTTTAATTGCATGATAGTGAAAATTCCATCAACGAAGGTTGAATTTTAAGCAGAATCACTTGTGACCCTTCCAATCTTTTTTAAGAATTGACTTATTGTGATTTTTACTTGAATAAATAAGTTTTTGTCTATCTATACAATAAATGTAGAAATATTTTAGAGAAAATTTTTTGTAAGGCATAAACATTATATTATATTGATATATATGTATTAAAATGTCTAAGTGATTTATTCAAATTTTAACCACACTATCTTTAAATTAATTATAATTTTATATTAATTTAAGATCATATATGATTTAAAATAGTAATGGTAGTTAATTATACTAAAAGTAATAATTTTATCCTGCAGAAATTTTTTTTATGTTTGTATAACTAGTTAAAATAAAATATTATATTATTTTCTTAATTTACCTATAAAAATTAAAAATATATATAATATAATAATTTTATTATAAAAATATATGAATATATTTGAATAAAATACTTAGCCCACAGTTAATATTTTAGGTCATGTGATTATAACATATTTTATATTGATAAAATATGATAAAGTTTGAACCTAAATAAAATTTAACTTAAGTATGCATTTGTGCAGCATCATAACTTACAAACTTATCTAATATCAACCTAAATGTTCTTGAATTAATTGAAAATAATTACAAAATATAAAAAGAGAAAGTATTGCTATGTTGAAGATAGCAAAATATAGGTTATGTTATGGAGAAAGACAAACTACTACTTATCATTGATGCTAGTATTCTGACACAAATTAAACTTTATAAACATTGGGAGCGATCTACATCTTTGATATTTTATAAATACAAAATTTTTACAACATTCGTATTCAGTCGCTTAGTATGATAATATTCGTACTTTGTTTAAAGTTATTCATGAAAAATTTAAATTATTAAATAAAACACTGGAGTCAATGCCTTGATTATGAAGCTTTCTATTATGAAACTCATCATTATTAGTGATGTGCAAGAGCACGTCATAAAAATTAGAGACATACAACTCAATTCAAAACACTTAATGTGATAATATTTAAATTTTTCTTAGTGTATTATATTTTGAATTTATTTTCTCACCCTTTGAAATTTTTTGTAACACATGTAAAGATAAGTAATTTGTTAATGAATTGATGATTATATATATTCAAAAAGAGGAAAGATTAATTACTAAAATAGTAGTGAATTCTCAAAATCATAGTGTGACAATGAAAGGAAAGAACAAGAAAAAAGTGAAAGCCAAAATACTTAGCCAAATTAAGATTAAGAAAGAATCTAGATGCTTCTTTTGTAAGAAAAAACAAATATATAAAGAAAAATTATATTAAATTTCAACATTGACTTACGAAACAAATATTTTTTTTTCTCGTGTAAGTTATGAATATAATATAATTAAATTTTATCATAACACTCGGTGGATTAATTTTAATTCTACAATCCACATTATGAATATTTTACAAGAATTACAAAACTTTAGAAAAGTAATAAGAGTTAAGTGATATATTTGACAATAAAATAAAAGATTATTGGGATATACAACTTAATTACTAATAATAATTTTATAATAACATTAGAAAATATCTTTTATATTTCAAATTTTATTAGAAATTTAATTTTCATTTAAAACTTTTACTCTATGGATATTCTTTTAATTTTTCATATAATTTAATAAATATCTTTTATAATTCAAAATTTATTAGAAATTGTATATTATCTAATAGTTCATACTAGATCAATTTATAATACATATTCATGCTAGTATAAAAAGAAGTGTTATGAATAAATACGTTTGAAGTATTAAAAATTAAAACTTGTTTTCATAGAAAATATCAAAAGATTAATAAATGATAAAGTATTTAGTACTTTGAATTTTATTGACTTTGAATTTTGTGTAGAGAGTAAACAAAATAATAAATCAAAGAGAAGTTTAGAAATATACGAACAGACATTTATAGTCTAAAAATAGACTAATATGATCAAATATTTTATCATTTTTATTGATGATTATTTACGATACATGCATCTGTATTTATTGAATAATAAGGATGAAGTTTTAGATGCTTTTGAGATATTTAAATCAAAACTAAAGGAATAATCATGCAAAGTATAGAAGGACAGTGAGATTAGATAAACACACTGAAATAAACCAGCACTTGTTCTATTTGCAATGTCTTTTTAAGATTACGAGGTTGTTGTCCAATACACGATGTCTGATTCTAAATACCAGAATGATGTAATAGAAAGAAGAAACTAAATATTTTGGACATGATACAAAGTATACTGAGCAACTTTATACTTCTTAAATGAGCTTCCCAGAGCAAACGAACAAATCAGGTGAAAGCCCAAGCTCAAGTTATATCTTTGATCTTGTAATCCTTAAACTACGTTAATCGAAATATACATATAATAACCCCGCGGATGTTAAGAACCCAAATACACCGAATACAGAAGAAGAAGATCAAAACAGAAGAAATTTATAACAATAATATGTTTTTCCTCTTCCGGATGTGCACCGCAGCAGCAACTGGAGAACACTGGTCAGAGTTGCCGGTACTGGTCACGAATAATAATCTGACAGTTAAATTAGGTCAATAGAGTGGTGAGCAAGCAAATTGACAGAATTTTGACTTTTAGAGACAAAAAATAATCCATTTATTGTACAGTACTTTTGATGTCCTCACAGTTAATAGTCGGGGCAGAGACAAAATGAATGCCCTGCTAGCCATGTGGTGAGAAGACCAGCGTGTTTGTTGGGGATACCGACTATGCTCGCTACAACATTTCTCACGACGCGGTGATTTGTTTCCTCTTTGTGCCTCGATAAGGCCCCAACTATTGCTGCAGGCATTGACCACCTAGCAAGGATAGAGCGAAAAGGAAAGGGGTAATGTCAGTTCTCGATATCCATCGTCTCATTACATTTATGGTGTCGCTGGCCACTTCACTGGACTCATTGGGGAGTTTCATTGTTGCATTGTTGTAGAAACCATTTCCCACCACACACATTGTCACAGATAAGAGTTGGCAGAAGCGTCAGGTACTACGCTAATGGTGGATTGCATCAAACTTATGAACCCTATCAAATTTTATAGATTTCATTTTTGCCAACTGGGTCAGTACAATCCGACCCAACCCATTTACTACCTGTAGTCACAATATTACAACAATATTTTACTTGGTCGTGGAAACTAACCAGCTTGTGCATTCATTACGACTAACATAAATACTTCACATACCACTTTTTGTTTTTTTTAGACATGAATTGTTGACCAGCTTCACATACCACTCGAAGAGAAGTACCGGTAAAGTGGGAAATGAACATCAGCATGATACACTTTGAGACAATTATTTAAAATGTATATTAGTTATTTTACTCAAATTATAACTAAATACGATAGTTGTGTTTGATTTTCAAAGTTAGGAAATGAGACAGACTTCAAGCTTCAATTACTCTGGGAATTAAAATAAGTCAGTCGGTCAATTGGTTTGGTGCCATCTGATTTTTTTTTCCCCATTTTCATTATTGTGCAGGTCTGACAACGACCAAAAAAGTAAGAAAGAAAAATCGACAAGGAATACTTCTTTTAACCTACTACCACCAATCCCTCTGCCCCAAAGCCCTTTTGTCTACGTTACGATGACAGCTGATGTAATAAAATTATCCTCCCTAAAATTTTCTCGAAAGGTCATGATTATCCGAAACAGGATTCATAGTGGGGACGCCAAACTTTCTGGAGTTTCCTAATTGCAAAGCCACTTGCCATTGAAATTACGCCCATCTACCAATTGTTTAATCATTTATAACAGTACTGAGAAAATTATGATCATTATCAGCCCAAAAATAAACAGTGATGAAGCAAAACTAATGCTTTTTCTTTTTCATTTTTGCAAATAATAAGATAAGCAGACGCAGCCAAGTCTGCAAAACTCAAAGCTGCATCAATTAGATATCCCACACAGCCCCAACAAAAACCCTTGTTCAAAACCCAAAACGGGTTTCAAATGAGACCAATACATATCCTTCCTCCGTACATTCCCCTCCCACCAGCACAAACTCTTAACAAAATTAAACCTAATATTCTAACACAAATCAAATTGTAAAACGCCCAATGAAGCCATCCAAATATAATGTTTTTCTCAAACTTTTAAGTCATCTTCCACTTAGTACCTGTAGTGAGGAGGCTTGTAAGGACCCTCAATGGGCACGCTGATGTAATCAGCCTGGTCCTTGGTGAGCTTGGTTAGCTTAGCTCCAAGCTTGCCAAGGTGAAGAGCTGCGACCTTCTCATCAAGGTGCTTAGGTAAAACATACACCTTCTTCTCATACTTTCCAGTGTCCTTCTCCCTCCAGAGCTCAAGCTGGGCAATCACCTGGTTCGTGAAGGAGCATGACATAACAAAGCTAGGGTGACCGGTAGCACATCCCAAGTTCATCAGTCGCCCCTCAGCCAACACAATGATACCTGAGTTGGTATCAGCGAAGACCCACCTATCAGTTTGGGGCTTGATGGTAATGCGCTTAACGCCTGGGAAGTTCTCGAGGCCAAGCATGTCAATCTCATTATCAAAATGACCAATGTTGCAAACGATGGCATTGTTCTTCATCTTCCTCATGTAGTCAACCATGATAATGTCCTTGTTACCAGTGGTGGTGACAAAGATGTCAGCCTCAGAGACAACATCCTCAAGGGTAAGGACTTGGAGTCCCTCCATAAGAGCCTGGAGAGCACAAATGGGATCAATCTCAGTGACGATGACACGGGCTCCAGCCTGCTTCAAGGCAGCAGCACAGCCCTTGCCAACATCACCATAACCGCAAACAACAGCAACCTTGCCAGCAATCATGACATCAGTTGCTCTCATCAAACCATCAGGAAGTGAGTGACGGCAACCATACAAGTTATCAAACTGTTTACACAAAGATTGCATAAATTGTCAGATCAACAATGACAAAGGAGTTGGAGCAGGTGTACTCAAGTTAATGCATAGTGGTCCTCTCTAAGATACGAATCTATAATTTAGGAACTCATTCAGTTGATATGGGAATCTGGGCATCACAATATTAAACTAAAGAAAGTTGCATTTTTCAGAAACTGTAGATCAATTCTCAGAAATAGAGATCAAACAAGTTCATGATCTTATATAGTTAAACAAGCAAATTCACAGCTAGTAAAAACCAGACCTGAATTTCAAATCATTGGGTGAAATGACTAGAACAAATTATTTTCAAAACTCAAGTTTAAATATCGGCAATCAGACAAAAACCATAAAACCCAGGTCTTAAAAAATGAGAGATAAACAGATAGAAATCAGCAAAGAAGATATATAAATTTACCTTGCTCTTGGTTACAGAGTCATTGACATTGATAGCAGGGAACAAAAGAGTTCCATTAGCTTGCATCTGGTACAACCTCTTAACACCAGTAGTAGTCTCCTCAGAAACACCAACCAATCTCTCCTTCATCTTGAGATACTTCTTGGGATCAGCCTTCAATCCATCTCTTATAATAGTCAATACAATCTGAAACTCAGCGTTATCGGTGGAAGCCGGATCCGGTAACTTCCCAGTCTTCTCATAAATCTCCTCAGCCTTAACTCCCTCGTGAATCAACAAAGTAGCATCGCCACCGTCATCAACAATCAGATCTGGGCCGCCACCGGGACCCCAGTCCAAGGCTCTCTCAGTACACCACCAGTACTCCTGCAAGGTCTCACCTTTCCAGGCAAAGACAGCGGCAGAGTCACGTGCGATAGCAGCGGCGGCGTGATCTTGAGTCGAGAAGATGTTGCAGGAGCACCAACGGACCTCGGCGCCGAGAGCAGTAAGAGTCTCGATGAGAACGGCGGTCTGAATAGTCATGTGAAGAGAGCCTGTGATCTTAGCACCCTTGAAGGGCTGTGAAGGGCCGAACTCAGCACGGCAAGCCATGAGACCAGGCATTTCGACTTCGGCCAACTCGATCTCGAGACGGCCAAAGTCAGCCTGAGACATGTCCTTGACCTTGTATTCGCGACCGCTGCTGGTTTTCTCGACGGACAGAGACATGATTACAGAATAGGAATAGATCTGAGGAGCACTCTCTCTTTAGGAAATCAAAGAATAAGAGGCTAGGAGAGGTGGGAGCGAACGAAGACTAGAGATAAGAGTGAGGACGCATAAATAGGTTTGAAGGATGAAATGGAGGGTTACGATTTTGTTTGTAGAGAGCGTGAAATGAGTATAATCCGTTGATCTGCGTTTCGAGGTTGGTGGACCTGGTAAATTAAATTAAAAGCAAGGAAAAAACCGATGGCGTAGGGCACGGAAGATGATGCAGCTGATTCGCGGGTATGTTGTCATGTTCATGTGCATGTGTGTTCATGTCATGTTCATATCCATGGGACAGTAATTTACAGTCATGTTTTGCACGCTGCAGACAAACATAACATAATATTGTATTAACAATTTATGGTATTTACAATTCACCGTCAAATTTTAAAATTAAAATAAATATTATAATTACTTATTAAAATAAAAATAATATAAAAACACAACTCTTTTAAACCACCTATATTTATAATTTTTAGTAAATAATTTAATTAAATAAAATAAATTTATTTATAATTAAGAACGGGAAAATATAATCAAACAATATTATTTATTGTTAAAGCGAGCAAGAACTAATTTTAGTTTTATATATTACCAATCAAATTCCAAATTGTGTCATTGTTGATGCAAGTAAAGTAGTACATAGACTTATTTTGTATGGTTTTGCCCACAAAGTGACATTTTTGGGGTTGGTGAGAGCTTGTCATGAATCTCAAATCAACTAAATTCTTCTGTAAACGATTTTAATATTATATCAATGTAACTTAATTTTGTTTATTTAATATTTTTCAAGCTTTGAAAAATGAAATTACACCAACCCAGAGAGGAGGGAGGGAGGGGAAAGTGTCAAGCTGAGGGAAGTTGGGTGTCATAGGGTTGGTGGTAAATGCCTTTCCATTTGTAAAATATCTAAAAATTTTAAAAGAAAATTCAAGAGGATTGGTGGGAAAGTGAAATGACAAAAATGACACTCAACAACACCTCAACCCACCAACTTCTGAGGCAAAAAGTATACCAAAAATGAATTTTTGATAAATTATATTTTAATTACGAAACCTTTTTATTTAATTATATAATTTTTAATTTATTTAATTAATAAAACGAATTAGATGGGTAGGTAGTTTAGAAATTTTCTAATAAATAATAATAATAATAAAGCAGGCCATCTCTGCCTAGACACCAACCGAGACTGAACCACACAATCCGAGGACAAAATTGTACTTTCTCAATTAGGATTAAAGTCCTATTAAAGCCCAAGGTGCCTATGCACCAACCCACCCGTTTCTCTTGTTCTTTCTCAACTATTTTGAATTTGTTTCGGAATCCAAAATGGATCCGGTGAACGAGTGGGGCAACACTTCCCTTGAATCCGTGGACCCGGAAATTCACGACCTCATCGAAAAAGAGAAGCGCCGACAATCCCGCGGCATCGAGCTCATCGCTTCCGAAAACTTCACTTCGTTCGCTGTCATTGAGGCTCTCGGCAGCGCCCTTACTAACAAATACTCCGAGGGCATGCCCGGCAACCGATACTACGGAGGCAACGAGTTTATCGACGAGATCGAGAATCTTTGCAGGTCCAGGGCGTTACAGGCTTTCCATTTGGACCCCACCAAGTGGGGAGTGAACGTCCAGCCTTACTCTGGCTCGCCTGCTAACTTCGCCGCTTACACGGCGGTGCTCGAGCCTCATGATCGGATCATGGGCTTGGACCTGCCGTCAGGAGGTCATCTAACTCACGGTTATTATACTTCTGGCGGGAAGAAAATTTCAGCGACTTCGATTTATTTTGAGAGTTTACCTTACAAGGTGAATTCCACTACTGGGTATATTGATTACGATAAGTTGGAGGAGAAGGCTTTGGATTTTAGGCCAAAGTTGATTATTTGTGGTGGGAGTGCATATCCTCGTGACTGGGATTATGGCAGATTTAGAACTATTGCTGATAAGTGTGGCGCGCTTTTGCTCTGTGATATGGCTCATATCAGTGGCCTTGTTGCTGCTCAGGTATCTCTGGATTTTACTTTGCCGCTTCTAGATCTGTGTTTTTCTCTATGTTTAGTATCATTTGCATTGTACCGGGTGTCACTGATCTGCATTTACGAATTTGAAAACTCCTTTTTATATACTTTTGTCCATTTTCTGGATCCGTTGCAACTCTCTCATGTCTCTCTTGATTGATTGAGTACATCAGTATTTGTCATCAGTAACGACATATTAGCTCTTTAAGTTGTGCTGCTTGGATCTTGCTCGTTTGACTTTTATATTTACTGAATGTCCAGTTTTTGGACCTAAGATATTCGAAAGCTTGCATAAATTTTATAATTGAATCATGCTTTTGGGGATTGTGGATCCAATTTGTTTTAATTAAATATGGGTCCGATCTATGTATGGTTTAATACCATTTTGATTAGCATTAGGTTGAATTTGGCTGCTAGTGAAATTTCATATCTATTCATTGGGATGTACAAGGAAGTGTCTCTAAATCATTTGGTTGTCCTAGGTTGAACTATTATGTTTGACAAAATCCCACTAATATTTAATATTAATGAGAATATGACCCACAATCTCTTTGCCATGCATGGAAATCTAATCAAATCTGCAGTAAGTTCAATTTTATAAATTAGTGGACTGTTTGTATTCTTACAGTGAGTGTTGTGGTAATATTTCCAGATACTGTAATTCTTTATTACCGTAGGTTATATTTAGTCTAAAATATGTTATTGATTCTGTGTGTAGGAAGCTGCAGATCCCTTTGAGTATTGTGACATTGTCACAACTACTACCCACAAGAGCTTGAGGGGTCCTAGGGCTGGTATGATCTTCTACCGAAAGGGTCCTAAACCTCCCAAGAAGGGCCAACCAGAAGATGCAGTCTATGATTTTGAAGACAAGATCAACTTTGCTGTCTTCCCCTCTCTTCAAGGTGGTCCTCACAACCACCAAATTGGTGCTTTGGCTGTTGCCTTGAAACAGGCAATGACCCCTGGGTTCAAGGCATATGCTAAGCAAGTCAAGGCCAATGCAGTTGCCCTTGGTAATTACCTCACGAACAAGGGATACAAGCTTGTTACTGATGGAACTGAGAACCACCTTGTTCTCTGGGATCTTCGTCCTCTTGGATTGACTGGTAGAATTTGTATATTTACTCATTTGAGGAATTTGGTGGTCTAAGATGATTTCAGAGACGCAGTTTTAACACTTTGATGCTGTTCTTTTTACAGGCAATAAGGTTGAGAAGCTCTGTGACCTTTGCAACATTACAGTGAACAAGAATGCTGTATTTGGTGACAGCAGTGCCTTGGCTCCTGGAGGAGTTAGAATTGGTAAGAAATTACTACCTGAATGGGTATCATTCCTATGTTATGCTGCATTGATCAAAATCTGAGGTCTATGTATGCGAATGTGAGGCTTATGGTACAAAAGAATGTAGAAGATACTTGCTAGTTGACCTCTACTGCGATAGTCTTACTAATGCATGATAGTAACTAGCATCAGCAGATCATGCAATATTATCCCATGATCGGTAATGGTATTATTAATACATAAACGTTTATCCTTTGACTCTTATCTAGAATTGCTGTCAGTTGACTTGTTTGATACGAATGAATAAATGAATGACGGGAGTTTCTGTTGACAGGTGCCCCTGCCATGACTTCCAGAGGTTTGGTTGAGAAGGACTTCAAGCAAATCGGGGAATTTCTTCACCGTGCAGTCACACTCACCTTGAGCATTCAAAAGGAGTACGGAAAGCTCTTGAAAGACTTCAACAAGGGTCTGGTGAACAACAAAGAAATCGAGGCCCTCAAGGCTGATGTTGAGAAGTTCGCAGCTTCATTTGACATGCCCGGCTTCTTGATTTCCGAGATGAAGTACAAGGATTAGGTCTAAAGAGTAACATTTCCAATGGATTATCAGCAACTCTTTGGGAAAAACAAAGCGCTTCTGTCTTTAAATTTTCATGTGGGTAGGTTGAAAGGTTAGATATTCCTTTGGTGTCTGGTGGTCTTGGTCTCTATATCATGAGAGTCCGAAATTTCGAGCTGTAAAACAACCCCAAATGTGAATTTGCTGGGTGTTCTCCAAAAAAAGATGATGCTGTTATCCATTTAACCAATAAGCAGTAGATTTATGTATTCAGATTTCAGAGCACTTTCGTGCGAGGGAGGGGCAAATTAAATTTTATAAAATTCATTTCGTCCTCGGTGCCATAACGTGGTTGTCTTTTTGTGCAGTTCATCTGCATTTTATTCATCTGCTTTTTGATCATGGCGCTTCAGTTTGATTCTCAAATAATGGGTTAGCATGCCATTCCTTCTCTTGGTGAATGAAGTTCGAGCATACTGACGAGCTCGTGAAAATTGAAGTGGGAATGAGTCCAAATCAAATTGAAACACCAAACTAAAATAAAATCAAAGTTATAGGACCCAAAACCAAAGGACTAAGAATAGTACACCAAACTAAAATAAATCAAAGTTATAGGACCCAAAACCAAAGGACTAAGAATAATAGTCCAATCTCGCGCATTACCAAACATGGTCCAAGTATTGTGTGGGGAAACTTGATACCTATCTATCTAATTGCATTACCAGAAACACTAAATAATAAAATAAGATAAAACAATGCCAATCGAACGGCATAACAAGATTAAAAAACAAGAAAACAAATGGAATATTAATTTATTTTTATCATTATAATTTTTTTGATTGGTTGTTTTGATCATTGATCGTTGATCCTTGACTTTTGTGCAGCATGGGTCGAACTGGGAAGAGAAGACAAGAAAGCTGAAAGTATTAACTAATTCTCTCTCGCTCACACTCTGTACGAGTTTACATGTAAATAACACAACCGACTACATCTTCATACACCATGAAACTCAAACTACTAAATCTTCAATCATTTATCTCCTGGGCTTCAATTATGCTGTGCTGACTGCAAAATAGAAAATATTAGTCTGTATAACAGAATTTCACACAAATTACAAGATAATAATATTCATTGTTAAAAATTGAAGTAAAATTAAAAACTAGAACCATGGGGTTCAGAATGGCTATGATACATGCATGTATCCTTACGGTCAAAATTTTTTTCAACTTTGTACAATTTTTGTAAAATTTGTAACAAAAGAAAAAAAATATTAAAACATAATAAAACAAATGACAAATAATATTTGAAATACGAACGAAAAATTTAAAACGTATAATAAAATACTTAATAACGGTAGTAGACAATCCCCATAAAGCCAAATGGATAAATATTAGCTTACTGATCATCTTTTGCAACCCGATAATATTTTTCTGCATGTTGTCGTTGACCAATTAGCTGAGCAAAATGTTCATCATGAGTAATTACAATTAGTTGGAAGTTCTCCTGGTCCTTTCTGTCCTCCATAATTCTTCAAGAAGGGATTAATCACAAGATGAGTAAATATGCAAAGCAATGGTACAGCAAAACGTTAATAGGTGAAGGTACAAGTGGTTCATGATCACACCTAAGGAGAGCTGCTGCGAGAGACTCTGCATTCGGGCCATCCAAGTTTGTGGTTGGTTCGTCCAACGCTAGTATTCCACAGTTAAGGCAAAAAGTCTCAGCTAATGCCAACCGTATTATAAGGGAAGCAAGAACCTGAAACCAAAACAGAAGCCCTTGGAAGATTTTAAACACGAGGTTTAAAAACAGACATTAACAACCTTTTGACCACCTCAGTGCATTTAAGGTTTCCCCACCTTTTGACCGGCACTGCATCTTCCTCTCATTTCTAGCTCTGCATCACCAGTCTGCATAAGAACCTGTACAGATTACAGAATACAGTGGAGTCAATAATATATATGAAGTAATAATAACAATGAAAAAACAAGGTCACAATTTGCTTTCATACCTTGTAGCTATAAGAACGAGTCCCAGCACCTTCAGAATCTGAATGAATGCAAATGTAATCTATATCTTGTCCTCTATATGTTTGCTGCCACAATTCTCTTATAATTTTATTTATTTCCTCCATTTTCATTGTGTGGAAGCGCATGAGTGCTCTAAGGGAAGCATATCAAAAGAAGAACAAAAGTTCAAAATTATGCCGGGTGGAGTATGTGACAGTTGAATGAAAGATTTTAAACCCCTTTTGATCATAAGAAGAGACAGCCAAAATTAATAACCAGAAATTCCTACCTTGTACGTATTAGTTCTCAACAGATATAGAATTTACCTTGAAACAAAAAGCACTGAAAGAGAAAAAAAAATTGCTACTTGTAAAGAGTGAATAGAGGAATTAAGACCCTAAATAAAATAACATGGGTGTCCCAAAAAGAATAACCCAATTGGTTTGGCCTTTTGCTATGAAAGCAAAAAAGTTAAGGGATCGTTCCCCCTCGCACCAACCTTGGAGGGAGAATTTCTTTAATTTCAGCCTGTGCATAGGGCTGGGTGGGATTTGGGGAATGTGCGACTTATAAAGAAAAATAACATAGGCAGTATCACGAACAAAGACTTAAAAACTTATTTGAATAGCTTACTTGTCAAGAGCATTGTAGTATCTGTCTAGGTCCTTGTTAGCCATCTCGGTTGTCTGCCACAAAATTCAAGTTAAATGACAGTCGAGCTAGTGATGATAGTGATAACCATTCAAGCAATTAAGATATCTCTCACCTTAAGCTGGATTAGCTGATCAAAGTACCGTTTATCAATGTCCTTGTATTGTGTCTGTTTAAGATCAGTTTTATTCTTTGAAATATTGCTCTGATAAACAGACATTGTACCGTGGTACCTGTTTAACTGTTGAGAAGAAGGTCCACATATTAGCTCTATTTAAATACATGTGAACTGCAAAAAGGTTTGAATTAAAATAGTGGAAGATATGGAAAGTGGAATTTTTAAACATAAAAAAGATCTAATAATGCATATGCTTCCAGAAATTAAAAGAAAAGAAAAAAAATCCTCTGGTCCAGCAAAATTCTATGCCACAGAAACCTTTCAGATTTTTCGCTATTGGGCTTCTAACATTTGCAACAATAACAATCACAATTATCTCATGCAAAAGAAGAATCAGCCAGAAGATGTGACTCCATCATAAATCTTTTATCATTTTTAAACCAATTTATTATTTTCTTGGCAGCATAGGACATGAGCATGCCTTTGTTTCTCCTGATAGATTCTGCCTGCTGGAAAATCCTACTTATTCAGATAGAAACATCCTAATCAAACAATTTTCCTCTGCCTCTTTGAGGAGGTATACAGCCAGATTCCTAATTATGCCAAAAACAAGAGAAGAACTAACTATAAGATATAGAATTTAAAAGCTGAAAAAGAGCAACAAAATCATTCTAGCTATAACAGCACTATAAGACCCAATGTGACTAGATGTGACCATCAAGAAGGGATTTAAGGAATCAATGAAATGATGGTCATACAAGGTTGGAGATGCTAACAGAAATATAATCAAGAGGTTTTAGGTGCAGGTAATGGGATTTGATAATTGCAGCAAAGAGCACAATAAAGGTTACTGGTATTGCCGTTCTCCGCAAGGAGCCTCAAACTTTATTTGCATTAAATGAAAGGAGGTGTTGATATTGCAATAGCTTGAATTATTAATAATAAGATCAGCAACCTGATGAAAAAGTAAGGTAATTCAATACTGGAAAATTAAACTGAATAATCCATAGAAAGATCCATGGAGAAATATTTCATTTTGAACGAAATTGTAAAAGTAAATCATGATCTCCTTTACAAAAGTAGGTTTCAATTGGATCATTCTGGAGTTGGCTTCTTTTTCCTTTTTATGGAGTATTTCAAAAGAGATTTTATACACAGTTGGATACTACCTCAACCCAAGAAACTCAGCCATTTATTGGTAGACATAAACACGTTCATTTTTACACTATTTATCAAATCTGGAACACAAGACTTCCACGAACACTCAGACAATAGTATGCTCAAAATTACAAATTTAGAGACATGCACAAGGAATGATATTCATTGGTTGTGCTAAAATCAGAACCGAAATATTTACAGACAACCACTAGTTTATTGCTCTCAATATCTTTGAAATGAATTGACTTGTATAATTCTCTTTTGAGAACGAAGCACTTCAAAGCATACTTTTCATGCTTTAAGCCACAAAAACTCAACTGATAATTTGCCCTAGAGTGAGAAATCAACTTGGATATATTTATATTATGTACTATTTACACAAATTTGTCTCCAGCACGAGTGTACAAAAAGGCAACACAAAATAGAAGTACTAACCTTTAAAAAGTAAAATGAGAGAAAAATCCAACTAATTGTTTTCCCTCAGATTTTGCTTTATTGTGTACGCCTGGTCCACTAAACACTTTAAGACTCTTCTTATACTTTAATAATGTTATTCACAGTTTCTTATCAAAAAACAAATAAATAAATAAATAAATCATAATTTATGGACTTAATGTTTTTCACTTCTATCCTACAGATAATAGCAGGCAACTATTTGATCATTGCCATAAATAACAAATATAGATAAATGCTAGTTGAACAAAAGGTAAGGCAAACAAAGATGACATGTCTAATGAGCACTTTTACCTCTGAAAGAAGACTCTCCCTTTCCTGAGAGAGCTTTCCCAGTTCAGCTTCAACTGCAGAGATCCCTCCAATCTTCAATATTCTTTCTTCCAGAGATTCAATTTCAGAAGTAAGTTCATCTACTTCAGCTTTTGTTTTCCTGTAATTCAAGTTGTCTTCAATATTTCTTCTTAGCTGATCTTGATTCCTCATTAAGTCTTTGCTTTTATTCAGCTCAGCTAAAATCTCCTGCTTCCTATTATCACAACTTTGAAGTTGAGATTCTGAAAGAGTTTTCTTTTCTTTCAGTTCCTTTAACCTTTCATCTTTCTTCAAATCATAAAACCTGATAGAAGAGAATTCACGATTTAGATACATGGCATTCAAAATCGCCTAAATATCAATACTTGAGTTCACAACATACTCTTTAATCTTAGAAGCAATTTTAAGAAGCGTCTCAATTTCCTGTTGATATTGTCTTTTCTGTTCAGCTTGCTCCTCATATCCATGGTTCAGTTTGACTTTCAAATCATTGTAGTCACCCAGTAATTTATCTTTCTCTTTGGACAGAGGACCAAGAGCTTCAGCTAAGTGCTGAAAACCCCACAAGAACACACATTATTTTTAATAAGAATTAGGACCAAAAACAAAAAAGCCTGTTATCAAGAAAACAGCATAATTTATAGATAAAAAATACCAAAATGAACAATTATTCAACAAAAGCTATGCAATCAAATGATATACAGCCAGAAAAAAGTAATAACAATAAGTTATCTTGGAAAAACAGACAACCTTCTCATCAAGATCAACTTGACTTTTTTCCTCAGTCAAACACTCCAACTCTTCTTCTGCCTTCTTAGCATCTCGCAAAGTATTGGCTGCCTTAATTTTTTCCTCCCTTAGAGTGTGCCACCTTATTTGAATGTTTGACAAATCATTTTCCATGTACCTTTGTTCATCTCTCAACTTATCCAGTTCATTTTGGAGACTATCCCTGTGAACCAATCAAAGAAGATTACAATATACATATATATAGAACAGAAAAAGATAAAAGCAACTAGATATAATCAAGAACCCAGGTATGTATGTATGCACTAACCTATATTATGCACATAAAATAGTATTAGTCTGAATGTTTAGGGAGACAGGACAACTGACATGCTAGAAGTAGCCATGAATTTGGAGCTTATATAAAGACTGGGCAGCCATTGTTTTATTCAAGAATAATATTTGCTTGGTTTAGTTTCCTTTTGGGTTTAATTTGGACCCCATAAAGTAGGCTTGATGTATTTCTATTAAGATGACACTTGATATGAATGTTAATGAGATCATAGAGATTACATTTTTTATATTTGTTGTATATATATGTAATTACACTTTTAATGTATGCTGTACTCTTTTGGAGGTGAATGTAAAGTACTGTAAGGATGAAAATAATCTTTTTCCTGATCCCTCTTTGTATGGACATAGTACGAAATTTGAACTATCTGACCATTACTCGGCCTGATATTTCCTTTGTTGCTCAACAAGTTAGTCAATTTATGCAAGCTCCTAGCCATCTTAACTTGGCAGCTGTCTCTCGCATTATTCACCATTTGAAAAGCACTTCTGACCATGGCCTTTTCTTTCTCATGGATCACTTATTCAATCGGTGGCCTACAGTGATGCTAATTGGGCTAGCTATTCCAATCGGCTAGCTGTTTCGATACTCAAAGTTCACTAACTGGTTGGTGTATGTTTCTTGGCAAAGCTCTTGTTTCTTGGAAAAGTAAGAAGCAAGATCAAACCTTTAAGTCATCTACCGAGTTTAAGAATTATGCAATGTCTACTGCTTGTTCTGAGATTGTTTAGCTTCATGGATTGTTGGTGAGCTTGGGTTTCCTCAAATTGAGCCCACTCCACTTCATGCATATAATACTAGTGCTATTCAAATTGCTGTGAATCTAATGTTTCATGAGTGCACCAAGCACATTGAGGTCGATTGTCACTCAATTTGTGGGACAGTTGATGGTCAGGTTATCACTCTTCCACATATTACTACAGATGTTCAAACTGCTAACATGTTTACTAAGGCTATAACTCACAACTGAAATCAATTTTTTGTTGGAAAATTGATGCTTCTTGATTTCCTAATGTCAATTTGAGGGCAGATGTCAATGAGATTGCAGAGATTACATTTCTATAATTGTTGTATAATTGTAATTATGCTTTTAATATATGTTGTAATTACATTTACCATGGATAGACCAAAGTGTTAGCTGTAATCGCTAAAATCTAGGCCTTAATTGTACTGTAATTTCTATATATTAAGAAAGATCCTCACAGTGAGGGTATTCAACCAAATCTTGCAAATTAATTCAGAATGTAAATTGGTGACATTTCAAAAACTGTTATGCACATAACCTTTGTTTACCCATTAAAAATGGGAAGAAAACAAAAGATGTTTCTTCAGCTAGAACAATTCATCTAGCCCTTGGGAATAAGACAACTACCCTTGAATCTATCTCCCAGCATATTCTCAAAACTTTTGGTCCAATCTCTTTACTTTTCTCTCAACCCTTTGCTGGACTACAAGCATAATGAGGATATAGAAGTCTAAATAATATTTAAATCTGTTGGTGTTATCATGGATGCCCAAATTGAATTTCAATATTGAAGGTAAGATATTTTGGGTTTTAGACTGATAAGTTTTCTTGAGAGATTTTCATAGAAGATATAATTTGTGTGGATTTGGGGATTTTCATAAAAGCACAAACTCACACTGAACTCATTCATGAATAAAATTGCACGACAAAAAGACGACAGACTTTGTGGTACAAATTTCACTAAAATTGAGGAGGAAAACCCCAAAGTTGCCTTTCTTTGTGATAGCCATGGCTGTTTCCTTTTTTCTTCCCCCAAAACACAGCATATATAGAAGGTGAGAATTTACCAATTTTCAATAGGTTAATTTTGAACTCACTACAAAAGGAGAGAGGTTATGGCAACTATGCAATAGCTAGCAAATTTATGTCCATATTTTCATATTCACAAAAAGTTGGAGAATGACTTAACCAACTTTGCTATTATTATTAGGCACACAAGGCTACATTTCTTATTTAATATCAAGACATTTGCTTTTCCAGATGGACCGTAAACTGGTATTCTCTTCTAATTTTTGAAGCTAAAAACTAGAAACATAATATAGATGAAAAAAACTAAAAATCCACATCACATATCAATCAAGTTTACTGCTCACAGATTGGTTGAAGTTCTAATAGACAGAAAAAATTCACAAAACTAACAATTGGTGGATAAGTTCGAGTAACATACTTTGAACTCTGAAAACTATTCAGCTCCAGCTGGATTTCTTCCATAGTTCTAACACCTTGTCCTCGAGAATCAAGCATATATTCCAAATCATCAACTTGCTTTTGCCACATTTGAATTTCTTGGAAAAGCCTGTCTGCAGTTTCAACAGGTTTCACCAAGGCTTCAACTGATTCTTTATCAGCTTTTATTTGGGCTAAAACACCTAACACCTACCAACAAAAAGTTTATCAGAGTGTCAAATTAGATAACCACTATGCACATTGCTCATATTTGTATAATAACAAGAGAATGCTAAATGTGAATTAGAATTTTCAATTCACGAGGAACTCATCCCCTCTTGGTACAAAAATGTCATCACAATTCCAGAAAATCTTTGGGACAGGGAAGATAAAGAATGCAGGTGAAGAAAAAAAAAGGGAAGAATAGAGTCATGGCATACTTCTAAGTATTTATTAATCGTATGTGTATTTCCATGACATGCTTAACTTACTATCAAAAAGATGAACTCAATAGAGCATACTTTCAGCCATTTATGTTGGCAGCACATATGCAGTTAACATTCTGCCTTTCAAGGGAAAAAATTTTAATTAGGTAAAGGCAAAATTTCAGTTTTCATTGCCTTGGCCTGTGATTTCATAGTAGTTATTACTCTTGTGGTTGTGGCACAGCCAAACTGAGCCAGCACAGTCCTAAACAGACACATTGCAGGTCTGCATAAACAACTACAAGTTATAAAGGTAATTGATTCCAAGTCCAGATCTATAGATACATGTAATACTTCCATAGTCCTCACCCTAGCTCCAGATTTTACTTTAACTTCTTCCCATATATTCCATATTGGTCTTGCTTATTAGAAACCACATTTTAGGAAGCAAGTCTCTATGGTTTTAATTGATAATTCTTTTAATCTAATTCTATTCTCAAATTCTCATCAACTAACAGTATATCATTAAATACTATTGTGACCTTACCTAATAGTTTAAACTTTAATAGCAAGCAGTTACTTAACCTAGTTACATAGCTAGTTTGACCAAGTGATCTTGGGTTTGAATCCCTTCATTCTTAATTTATTAAATAAGAGGTTGTTTTCTACTTGAGGTTAAGTTTGTTGTGGTTGAGTTTCATTCAAATGCAACTGCATGTGAGAGAGAGTTAACACCCATGCAACTGACCCAACATACGAAGTTTCTTAATATACCTTTAGTAGGAACCTAACATAAATTATAAACCCCAGGAGAAGTTTTGAAAGCTTAACAGCTCTAACATCTTCTTGAAGCCTATTTTTTCATGGATCTCAATTGCATCATGGGAGAAAAGGGAAGCTTGCCTTTAATGCCCCAAATCAGTCAAGGTTTACCAAGGCCTCCGCTTATGTGGGAGAGTACATCAGCATTAAAAACTCTCAGATTCTTGTTTCTTTAATTAGAACTAAGTCTTTGAACTTCAACCCTAGAAAATTTACTAGAACTAAGAGAAAAAAACTATAAGTTTACATTTGAAAATTCCTAGACAAGCTAAAATCTAAAAACTTAACTTTCATAGAGTAGTAAAAAACCCAAACTACAAACTGATATAACTCTGAATAGGTTATGATTCCCTTCCTTCTTTTTGTTTTTTTTTAATTTTTCTTTTTTGAGAAGAAACTAAGATTGCTTAGTTGAAGAAAAATAAGAACACAAACGTGGGACAGATTTCCACATAGATAAACAAAAACAGACATCTGAAGAGGAAAAACAATGATTCACACATTATCAATCCCTTCCCTAACCAAAAAATTTTGTCTCCTAAGCTTTTGCACTTGAACCTCACCCAATAAAAACCCAGATACCAGAAAATGTCACAGCTAGATCTCTATTTTCAATATTGCATCAATGGAAGTCAGTTACAAGAACCCTAAAAAGAAAGGTTGCTCATGGAGGTGAAATAAAGTTCCTACTGAAGAAGCCATCTCTGTTAAACCAATACAACTCTGTTAATATTATCCAATGTCAGAGAGTCTGGAAGCACTATGAGAACTACAGGCATATAATCAAGTAATCACTAATGCTTCACACATTCATGTAAATTATCATGGTTAACTAATCCCATTCCACACTTTCAGATATGCAAACTTCGTCAGTATAAAAGTGTTCCTTGTGACTCAACTTTACTTGTTCAACATAGTGAACAACTAAACTTCAAACTAGTATGTCATTTAATCTTTCATACACTATCTGAGCAATTAGATATTCATAGTAGAAAAGCGGTGCCAAGTAAGGGTTCTCCCACAACCTCTCTTTGAGGTTTGATTACATTGAAAGAGGGGCCTTTAAATACTATTATTCGGCCTTTATTTGAAGCTTAAGCTTTTGAGTCAAGCTTTAACGTGGAATCAAAGTTAGTTTGACTAATTGATATGTTGTTCAAATTCCTACATTGTTCATTACTTGTATTATAATAAGTTGTGTTTGTGTTTGTTGTCAAGTAGTGGTGGTTATGTTTAGCTCATGTGCAAGTGCATGTGAGGGGGAGCATTGGAGCTTAAACATTATTGTTGGGACCTAGATAATTTAAGCTTGTGAGTCAAGCGATAATTTAACAAAAAGAAGTGTTGTCACATACTTCCTGCAATGTTAATATATATTTAGTCGGATTATAGGGACAATTGTTTTTTTGGTTGAGAGTAAGAAACAAAGAAAGGGGTATTGATAAAGGAAAAAAGAAAGGGGTATTAGAGAAACAACTAGATGCACACAAAGGAAAAAAGGGAGAGGAGACAATTCTATACAAATATACATTCAAAAAACCTAGTAGGAATATCCATCCTTCCCTATCCAAAATTATAAAAGTACTTATCAATCATGGATCAAAAGACTAAATCAGAAAAAAGATGACTCTTAGAAATTTGAAGCAATTGTATTGAGAAATGTGATGTCTAAAGATTATACGAAAAGAAATCCTACTTACGTCATCAAAAGCTTGAGATTTCTGATCCAGCTCTTCACTTAGCTCACTTAAATTTCTCTCAGCAAGGGGGACTGTTTCCTTGGTAATTTTGACATATTCTTCATACACCATGCGGAGCTTGTCCATCTGTTGAAAGAAAGAGTCGGCATTTGTGGACTCCAGAGCCAGCACTTTCATGTGCTCAGCTGAACTTGTTGCCTTCACTCTTTGCTGTAATTCATGGGAAAATATCAACGAGCTCGGCAGAGAACCAAAAGAAGCTCAAAAAATAGTTAGTGTCAGCTGAGTTAATCAATAACAATAGACATCTAAATGAACAACCAAACATCAGGAAATACTAAGAAAAGCAACTGCACAAGTTGATGCATAACCTGCTTTAAAAATTCAACAAATACCAACCTTTTTAACAAACTCATCTTCCTCTTCAGCAGAGAAAGGGCGTTCACAGCAAGGGCAAACATGATGAGCACGCGCAACCCTTTCAAAAGGATCAAACATTTGTCGCATGCCATCTGCAATGTTATATTTACTGCACGTGATACACCAAGTATATAGCATTAGCACCTTTATAACCACAAAAAAGCACATTGGACCTTATCCTTTCATATGTGATTTCTTAAGTCAAAACCAACCTTTTCTGAACATCTCTTTTTTCCTTGGCTGAGTCCAAGACTTTTGGATAAGAATCAATGCTGAAAATTTGCTGATTCAAGGACTCAAGTTTGGATTCCATAAATCTCTTCTTTGCTGTGATGAATTGGAATAAATAAAATAAGAACACATTACTTGCTGATGAATATAAGTCACAATGGATACAAATGCTTAATGTGGTTCTCAGATGCCAAACAAGTAACATATTAGATCATTATTAATCAAGTTGTAGATTAGGGCTTGTTTCTGTTGTGCCCGAGACCAAGCTACAAGGCTGGTGAGCATCGGTAATTATGCTCCCATAAACAAAGGTTTCAAATATAATAAAAGCTGCTATACCAATTTATAACTTCCTCAAGATATAGGACAATACTTACAGTCCGCATCCTTGCGATGCTTGGAAAGGTTATCAGTAACTTCTTGTATTTTCATCTGCAACACATTTACCTCCTTCTCTGCTTCACGAGATTTTGAGCTCAAGTCATCAAACTCCACAACAAGAGCCCTGCAACAGCAAAAGTATCAACCCAAAATTCATAATGATAATTGAAAATAAGCATGGGTCAAAACCGCAGTAGCAAATACACAAGTACTTTGTCATGCTTTTTTGACTAACAATCCAAAAGAGCAACGATGTAAGACAAATATTAGAAAACAAGGGAACATGTATCTCAAAAGCAAACCATAATGTAAAATATTCAGAAACATTCAAGAGCATAGAAGTGATGCTTGTTTCAAGAGAAGAAGTTTCTAGTATCCAACAAAAGCTCAAGGGCTTAGCTTACAGTTAAGACTCAGCTAAGCAATGAGTATGTGATTACAAAGCTAAAGAGAGGTTCAAGTCTAAAGGTTCACGGGAAGAGATGATTGATCCAAAGACGTCGGTTTTAGTTTGAACCAAACTGATAATAGGAGGCAAACCAAACAGATTCAGGTTCAAACCAACATTTATTGACTTGAATCGGTGTGATTTGTTGGTTTGGGCCTAAACCAAAAATATTAATTTATTTCAAGGAAGAGGTTTGCATCTTATATGTTACATTACAAGTCTTAAGACAAGTTTTGGTAAGTTTGGTTCGGTTCATTGGATTGAATTAAACCAAAAACTACAGTTATTTTCTGATTTTATAAACTATAGATTCAAAAATAAAAATTATTTTATAAATTTTTTATTGATTAAATTTAAGCAAGTCATTTATTTACTAATTAAAATAATGAAATAAAATATAAAATATATATTTTAAAATAATTAGACTGGTTTGGTTTTTTCAATTTGGACTTGATCCAAACCAATATTTGTCAGTTTTATTTTTTTCAAATGGATCCAAACTGATGTTTTGGATCAGTTCCGTTCAAGAGTACCCACCCCTAATCATCTGAATTGAACGATAGCATCAAAATCCCCAGTGTAATCCAAGTTGATCAACATAAAGATCAAATAACAGCAACAACTTAAATTTTGCAAATTAATTATAGCATCTGTCACAGATCTCCATCTAGTGACTCCAATTTTGAAAATAGGCAGAATGCCATGAACTACGAACTAGTGCAAAAGTTATGTTCATTTGGGGATGAGCAAGTTAAGTGTTTTAAGCACCAAGCTATGCCAACAGAACTATAGATTTGTTATTTATTTATTAGACACCCAGAAACCCTAAATCCCTTTTCATATCTATTTCCTTCTCTCTTTTTTTTCTTTCCGATAAAAAACTTACAAAGCGTTATAAATACCCTACACATCTAAATTTTAAAAGCTTCAATTTTCAATCCCATCTACATCATTCCATCCAAGCACAGTTCCTAAACTTGCTAAATAGGGTCAAGTTAGATGCAAGAGTAATAATCAATCTCATGTTTGGTGTACAACGCAGTCAAATAAAGAATAGAATGAGATGGCAATACTTGCATCTGTGCACATATTATATAATGTGCAATGCAAAAAAACAATGAAAAAGAAAGATAAAACATAAACTTGAGAGCAATCGCATAGTTAAATCTCACACTAAATTATTCTAATTAATGGATTCAGAAAGCCAGAGTTACAGTGACAAGGAATTTTGGCAAAGGTACCAGATCATGATTAAAAGAACAACCTCAGGGCTTGAGTAATTTCCTTTTTCAAATCTTTGTCAGCAGGAAGCCGCCCCTTTAGCACGCCTCTGATTTTATGCTTGTATTCATCAATTCTGGTAAAATGAAATAAGAAATGAACAAAAATAGAAGATGAACTTCCACAAATGAAAAAATACTGGATTGCAAAACAGAGAAAGATAAGCCAATGAAACAGAAAATGTAGAATTACATCTTTTTGTGTTTCTTCTTGTGATTCTCCAATTCTGCTTTCTTCAGAGAGAGTTTCACTCTGTCCTCAGAATCACCAGCCATTATATCTTTCTCTCGATTAAGAGTCTTAATTTTTTGCTCCATGCCAAACAGTTCACTCTGCTTCTGGCGTATGTTTGATTCAAATTCTCTTTCCGTAAGCTGATTAGTCTTTCGCTCAACCTCAATTCGCTGTCAACAGATGTACGTAGTCAAAGAGAAGAATTACTTGCATATGGTTTACTGTCATTTACTTCAAAATAAGGCTATCATTTGCAAGCAAGGAAAACTGACCATCTTATTTTCTCTTTCATCAATATGAGAAAGATTGAGATTAGATATTTGAAGTTCAAATGAATTACGTTCACTTTCCTTCTCTTGGAGGCGTTTCAAGATACCTCTCTGCATAAAATCATATTATAACCACCCTTCTTGGCACATGAGATGCTTATGCAATATCAACTTTTAAAAGCCCACCTTAATTTCCATTTTAGCTTGTTTTTGAGCCTCAACATTCTTCCAGCGATCATTTGCACCCAAGTAACTATCCCATGCCATTTTAAGTTCTACTTCATTTGATTTCTGAAACAACCAACACTCCTCATTAGAGTTGTAATCAAACTAGTATGTAAAATTTAGTAAGGGACAACCTCATTTCCTGAGGTGAATCAATAAAAATATTCATATTTAAAATAAAAACATGGGGAAGAGATAGTGCATAATATATGTGCATATGTAATAAATGTGAGATGAAAAGATGTAGCTGTATGAAGACAAGACACACCCTTTTATCTTCCAAATCCTTTTCAAGATCCATTAATCTTGATTTTATTCGATTTATGAGGTTCAAAGCAGCTTCATTGCCGAAGGGGACATTTTGAAGAGACCCTAAATTATACCTAGCAAATAGGTTTTGAATGGTAGAATCTCTTTCATTCTTCAGGGACAAATGAGCCTGAAGGCAAAAGAAATAAAGCCAGCTGAATAAGTGTAAATGAATTTGACAACATTTCGAATGTCAAATTGATTAATTCTATTGGTATTACTTCAGCTTCAGTCTGAAGCTTGCTGATCTCCCAGATGTATTCATTTATACTCTGCTTAAGAAATGAACCTTCTGTTTCCTTGTCATTCATTTCCCTCTCCAGCTTGCTAATCTTATTGTCTAAAATTGCAATCCTTTCTTCAAACTTGGTTTTCCATTCCTTCAACTCTTCATCAGTATCTGACAAATAGAAAAAGGAAAAAAATTATGTTGCTTAACATTAAAAGTTTCATAGTGATTTCATACAAGCAGCAGGTACATGGACTCCCTATAGGAATATCAGTGAGGACATAGTAAAGCAAACAAACACAAATAATACATGCATGCATTCATGAACAGATGGGAACATAAAATACAAAATCTGAGACAAATATTATCCAATGATGTGCATTGATAAACCTTCATTTTCTTCAGCAAGAGCTGCATACTGTTTCTGTTGCTCCTTAAACAAAGTGCTTCTTTGAGCAGTCTTGGTTGATATCTGGTCCTGTAATTTTCGTAAATCTTTCAATGTTGTTTCAGTGTGATGAATTTTAGTATCCACGTCCTGGATGCTTCTTTCCAACTCCTGCATTTGATTTTTCACACATTCTGTTTTTTCTTGATCTTGGGCAATACTTTCACGAAGCTGTACAAAGACAACTTCACATCAACACTCTATTAAAAAAGAAAATTGGAATTAAACATAGAGAAAACAGACAAACAATGCAACTGAAAGATATGTACACTGAAAGAAAGAAAGAAAAACAGAAAAAACAGACACAGAGAGAAATGACAGCAGAGTGCAACTAGAGATACAGTCCTCCTCTGGATCCCTAGGCCCCTTTCTTCCTATTTATAGATAACAAGAGAATACAGATAATAGCATTAATTCCAAGGACTGCTCAGTTGACTACCATCATGTAAAAGGCAAAGTGTCATCACTTGTTCCATGCTACAAACCAACCATCACGGAATCCAATCATCATTTGGATGGTATCATAGCATGATAAGCAAATAAATAATGTACAAATTTATAATGCAATCAAAGAAAATGAAGGACGCATAAGAAAACCTTATATGCAGCATCTTTCAAAGTCTGAAGATTCTCCAATTTCAGTTTGTACGTCTTTATCTCTTGAGCCTGATCCTTGTGAAGTTTTTTTATGACTTCCAAAGCCTTTGTGTATCTGTGTTGCACATGGCCATTTAAATACAACTTCAGTCATTAGCAATACATTTGAAGAAAAACAATGGCAAGCTATGAACAAATAGCTGCTGTGCAAAGAAAATGACTTTATAGCATAGTAGAATGGCATGCCAGAGGACCTTTAAATGTGGTACAACATTCAATTCAAAACAGAAAAATATGCAAGAAATCTGTTTAATGCCTCTTAAATCTATTATAGCAAAATGAAAGAAAGACAGAGAAATAATGAACTGATTAAACTCTAGGATGGCTACTTTGTCCATATATACAAGAATCCAAAGAAATCAAAGACAATCTAATTGATCATTTAATAGACAATACTCAGAACTATAAAAATATCACATTGCCCACACTGCCTTGTGCAGAAGTCTTATTCTTTTACAAGACATACAGTATGTTAGTGAAACTATTTTTGTGCTCCATTTACCTACCAAGTACACTACCTTTCCTCAAACGTGCTGAATAATGAAACCTGCCTTTGTGTACTAGATTAAATCCCCTTTTTATTTTTGTACAAAGAAGCATTTCTTACACACACACACACAAAGAAGAAATCTGTTTACTAAGGCTGAGAGTAGGAGACAATTCTCCAAAATTTATAGCAAGATAGGTAATTTGGAGTCCATACTTAGCATAAGGGAATTATCAGAATCATCATACATTATGCTTCATATATAACAGTGTACCTCACTAAATTTGCATTCATGTATTCGTTAATATCTAAGAGCTATCTCCTCATTCTAGGCCCACAAGTTACCTTTGTTCTTAAACTGTTTTCCTTCTCTTCTTAAAATATAATATGACCCTAATATTACAAACTTCCAAAAGCATCTGATTGCCAATTCAATAATCTAATTAGCCCCTTAGCTACCCTAGATGTTCAAGCATATATGATTATGCACAACCAAATCACACAACTGTAAATATACAGTAAAGCATTCACTTGTATGAATTTCAAAATATTTCATGCAGTATCAACTATCCTAAAAAAAAGACGCACATGTTAAAAAAAACTACAAAAATAGTGGGAGCAGGCACAGTGTCACACAATAATGGTGGATATATAGCATAAATAGACAAGAATACAAGTTCATCATTAGGGAAGGAAAAACAACTCTCAAAGAAATACAAGAATACCGGGTTGCAGAAAAGATATCATCAAATTTCTTCTTCAGGGTTGAAGGATCTTGCAGCGGCCAATTTGCTTCATCTTGGTGAACAAATATAACATTTTCTAGAATAGCTTTTGAGACCCCCATTAAAGCTGGTACTTCCCTATCCATGTCTGCACATCTATAACTAAGACAAACTTTCTGCAGTTTCAACAGCCAGGAAAAAATAAGGAAAAGGAAAAAAGTATTAGATTTACATATTATAATAGAAGCATTGCATAAATATAGATAAAAATATAGCAGAAACCAAAAGGAATTTAGTTATTCATTTCCTCCAAAAAAATTATAAAACAAATGCCACAATTTAGGAGCATTGCATACCTTAAAATTTAAAAAAAAAGAGGGAGAAAAATGCCTGTCTATGCCTTAAAAAAAATATAAAAAATTGATTAAAAAAATAGTTAGAATTTGAGAAGATTCACTTCTAGAGTCGATAGTACCTCTAAACACAATTTACTTCTTTATTACTAACTTTTGGTTCATTCATCATATCTTCTTAATTTTTTTTTCCTCCTTGCTAAATAGTTTAAATAGTTAGAATTCAAGAATCATCTCTAGATCCAATAATACCTGTAACTACAATTTACTTCTCTAATACTCACTTTTCATTCATTTGCCATTATGTCATCAATGTATACCAGTCCATTTAGATTCAATCTAGGCACAACACATTGTGCAAAATTCAATTGAAACCTTTATATATCACCATGCAGGCTTGGACCATACTTAATCAAGATATGTTGTCTTTTACCATCAACATCTTTCAATGTTATAAGTGATTGCATAACATAAAACTGTTCACTCCCCACCTCCTTATACTTCCTTGAATGGCTCATCAACAGAACTGAAAATCACTTCAAGTCCATTCGTCTTAACAAATGAGCAAACTAGAACTCATGCCAAGCCATAAATCTATGTAATAAGATCCTATGCTTGCACACAAGTTTTCAAACTTCATAAAACATATCTATAAATATATTCTCTCCATCAAAGCACTGGTCAATTTCTCAAGACCAACCAATAATCACTGATATCAACCTAGTAGTTTCCATCAACTAGAAGCTTTATAACGAGGCTAATACAATCTTCCAATGGAAAACACTCAAATTTCAATTACCAGGATATGGTATGTATGACCTGACAATGATATTCACTCGCACCTGACATTTCAGACTTTACAACATATTGGTCGTTCTTGGGTGAAAACTCAAAGGCTTTGGTCATTGAATATGCAAGAAGGAAGTAAGGTCAATGTAATATTCAAATCTGCAGAGACCATACTAAAGAATGCATTGCCACCAAACCTCTCCAGTGTGAGGATTTATTGTTTGAAGCACGCTCTCAATTGCTTTGTACTCCATCTTAGATGCCTTCTGTGTCAGTTGGAATGACCTTATGCACACCACATCCTTACCAGCTGCTGTCTTGAACCGCAGCTTTATTTGTCCTTTTGTCTCCGTTTCCCCTGCAACCTACAATTTACAAGTAAAAACCCACATGTTTTAAGAAATTAAAAAGAGAACAAAAAGCTTCTCTGCAGTTACTCCACAAACAAAATACAACTAAAAAATAAATTTGGAAAAAACATAATCCCAATTCCTAGTGCAGGCCCTCTATTCCTTCAAAGTTTATCTTGAGGTGATTTGAACAGGACACTGCCACAAGATTGAAATAGATATATTTGAATTTCAGTTCTTTGAAGACAAAAAAATAATGCAATAAGACATCATCATGTTCATCCTAGCAAACATCCTATATCTTTCTGTGGTCTGTTTCAGTTGCCTTAACAAAGGAAGTGGACTTTAATCTAACCATCTGTTCTTATAAAATGGCTAAGGGAATATCAAATGAAAGAAAAAAGAGATGGTGCTAATATTAAAACCAGTATCAACAGTAATGATATTACTAAAACGGAGGCCAATAATAATCAGATGATTATGTGGGCATAATAAAATATTTAGTTTAAGCTTATTGGAACATTTGCATTTTGCATTAAGCATACGCATTTTCGTTTGATGGGTGTTCTGCCAAACAAAGTGGTTATTTAACAAGATGAAATTAACAGTATGAAAGAATGAACAAGAGATACAATCAATGGATACAGAAAGCGACCTTTGGATCATGAATGAAACTGTGGCCAGACCTTGCATTGGGAGGCAACTCTCCTGTGCAAGACAGCTTCAAGCATTCTATAATTGTCTGCAAAATTTAAAACCCAAAACTATAAAACACATAATATCAGAGATATACAAAGAAAAACAAAAATCAAGGTGGGAATCAATTACGGTTTTGCCAGCGCCGTTGGGGCCAACGATGAGCGTTAAGGGCTTGAAGAAAGTGACGACATTCTTGTTTTCCGGGTCGAAACTCCGGATTCCTTTAATCAGCATCTTATCAACGGTGCTCATTTTTTATTTATTTACTTTTATTTAATAGTATTGATTAGATTTCGAGCAACTCTCTGACGAACGCAATCATGAAAACGCATTAAGGGTTTGAAAAGCACAAGAAAATTGAAGCAGTTAGAGAGGGACAAAGGGGGTTTTGACTCTGTCGGAGCGGAGGAACTGAGCGAATACGAAGGATTTTAAAAATGAAGACAAAAGAAAACCAAAAAAAAACCGGGTGTGTTTGCCACTTTCTTGTCAATTTTGTTTAATAAATCGTGTAATTTTCAAACACTTTTGGTAGGTTTTGCAAATTATATATAAATATAAATTTTAAAAAATTAATAAAAATATTTTTTAACAGTAAAATTATTATATTTGATTAATAATTAACTAATTAAAATAATATTATATATAATTTTAGATATTATTAATATTTTTCATATATTTTTTTAAAATTTAAAAATTAATTAAAATATTTTTACATTCAATATATAAATTAGATATTAATTTTAATATAATAATACCATAAATTACTAGCGTGAATAAAAATATAAATTATTATAAGTTGTTATTATAAATTATTTATTTATATTGAATTATTTTAGTTATTATGAAATATTTTTGTAATAATTAAAATTAATTTTATTTTAAAAAGATAAAAAATTAAAAAATTTGTATTTTTAAAAATAATTTTTTATATTTTTTTATTTTTTATTTTTATAAATATTTAACTTTAATTCTCTATTTTTATAAATAAAAAATTTATAATTTAATTAATTTTAATAATTATGAAAATATTTTGCATTCGTGCTGTAAAATCTATGTTATAATTGTTATAACATGACGATGTAAATGACTTAATATTGCTTTGTTTATGTTTTACAAACTCAGTTACTTCATGCATGAGTGAGATACGTGATGAAAGGTTATGGTTAGGGTTTTTTCCCCTCTGGGATTGATATAAAGCAACACGTTAAGGGAGATACTAAAGGTGTGTCATGGTCATGGAGCATTGCTGCACTAATATGCAATGATCATCAGGTTGCATGTTACGCGGACTTTCGTCAACAGTGCATTTCGATTTATGACTTTGCACCCTTGGGCCATTCCCATTCTAAGAAAGAGATAAAGAAGGCATTGGATTCATTATACATGCTATTACCTTATGCTGTGTAAGGCATTATGGGATTTATGCAGATAGTCCAGATTGACCTAATCATACGAAAGCCTTTAGCTGCTATTGGTGAGTGACTGACCTTTACTAAAGATGGATAGCATCGACTATCGCATACGAAACTCTCCGTGTCGCTCTCAAACATGTCTAATAGCTGCAAGTGCATGAACAAATGGCAATTATTGTAAATCAAATCAACAACATTGGCATTATTTTTTTACAAACATCTACCACAGTAACCTTTCTTCTTCCTTTGACTTTGAATTTAAAACAAAATATGGGAAGATTTGATAAAGTAAAAGTGGACAGCTTTTTTTTTCGCTAACTCTAACTGGTGCCGCATTAGTTAGGGCATCTTCAGTACCTTTTACTGCCTCTTCTCTTCTTTACTAGAACTACAACATTGTAATATCGATCTTATTCCATTAACCAAAACCACGGTAAGTAGACAACGTGCATTTTTTAGTAATGCACTCAAACTTTTGTAATATTAGTGGTTATTATATAGTATCGATGTACTAAAAAATAATATTTGATCTATCGATGAAATCTAATCTTGTGTTGTAAATAGTAGGTTGTCTCTGTATGTACCAACTACGATTAGTCTATATATTTTTCAAATTTATTAAACATGTATGACTTTACAACAATATAATAACCTATAATAAAAGTGTCTTTCCTATAATCTTTCGTATTGTATTTTGCTTTTAAATTTTCTTAAATATGAAAAGTACAAAAATTATATTTTGAGTTTAAAAATGCTATTCTTATTCTTTTCAGTATGTTATTGTGTTGTTCGGATACAAATACTAAAATCTCACACATCTCCAAGTGCATTTCGTAACTTAACCAAAAATTATTCCCACAATGCATTGTTTTTTAAGTTCTTAACTTCAAATGCTATAGCATAAATTTAATCATTTCTATGTAATGCAATCGGTACCAACATGGTTATTATATATATACCTTTTAAAAAAGCAACATTAATCGCAATCACTATCTAAATTGACGAGAGAAACATGTATAGACTAACCAAGGGCCATAAAAAAAATACAATAAATGGTTATCCTTGTCAGTTTCTATATTGTGTAATTGTGCTTAAATTTTTCTTTTCTAAGACATGGCAAAATTGTAAAAGTAGTTAAAAAGACTCAAATTGGATCTCTGCATGCCAATTTATGAGCTACTTCTCTTACTAGTTATGCCTTATGGCAATATACATGAGCACTAAATTTTTTTAGATGTTATCTTTGATATTTATTGAGGTGCAAATCTTACTAAAATCTTGAAATTTATTTGTAACGTATTTATTAATAAATCTACTACTTGTCTATAACAATGTACTAGTTGGAGCAAATCACTTCGACGAGTGTGAAGTGTTTCAATTCGTTTAAGTAACCAATATTATCCATTTTCATTTGTGTTCGTTACTCTAACTTGCTATTTACATTCATCAAATCACACATTTTGCTTTAAATTAATCTAATATAAATTTACAAATCTTGAATTAAAAATAACTCTTTAACATCACCTTGTTTAATGCATCTTGTAACTCTTTTTTTTAACTAAAAATTTGACCAACATATATGTTTATAGAGTTTGAACTAGATAATGTGTTTGGCACTCGAGGAAATGATGGTAGACTTTGAAGGACAAAATGAAAAGAACTCAATGGCTCTTGCATAGTGTTTTGACACCCTACATAATCCATATCCATATGTGTATTAATATTCTCTTGACAGTAGTTCATATCAGAATTTCTAACTGTGTTGTTAGGAATGTCAAATATGTCAGCACATGCAATATCTACAATAAATTGACTATAAAATTGATTTAATATATTAACACTTAATTGATTTAATTTTTTTAAAAATTTACATCTAAAAATTGAGGGAGAAATCTTTAAGTTCAGGCAATTTTTTTTCTCTCGTCAAACAAGCAACAATAATGACTTTCTTAAATATTTGAAATGTTTACAAAATTTTTATTAATTTTTTTAATAAAATAACTCAACTAAAAACAAATCTAATAAACTATTAATAATAATTAAAATGAGATTTTGTAAGTATTAATAAAAAATAAAATTTTAATTCGTAAGTATTAAAAAAAAAGAATGAAAGTAAGAAAAAAGAAATAATAATAAAAAAAGAGTTTAAAAGTGATATGATATTCATTTTATTTTAATTAGTTTTTGAGAATAAAATTAAAATAATAATTAAAATTAATTAATTTTAATTGAATTAAATTAAATTAGGATGAATTATAAATATAAATTTCCTTACAAGAAAGTTGCTTTGAAAAAATTTTCCCTAACATCGCGGTCCTGCTCCATCCAAAATGGAGCTGAATTCTGTCACAGTAACTTCGGGATGGGACGAAGAAGACGAACCTTTTACCGCACAACTGCTTGAAATCGTTGAATCAATAGAAGCAGCATATGAATTCTCTCTCGCCAGGAAAAGACAACTCAGTTCCGTTCGTACCCTTGACGATCGCCCCAAAACATGCCGACAGTTGCCCACTTCCTTTCTTACTTCGCCGCCCTTACGTTCATTTTCTCCGTTCCCTTGCCAAGGTCCAATCTTATTTTGGTCTTTTATAATGGTTATTTTTGGTCATTAGGTTTTCAACTTTTTATAATGTTGAATCTTATTATATGATATCTTGGTTTATATTGATCTCAATTAGTTGTTGGATTTGTTGTTTTAGATAGCATGGATAGTGTTAACTGGCCGATGATAAAATACAAAAATGTTGCATTTGGGAACTTTTTTGGATTTAAAGCTTCAGATAATCTTGCAATTTCATCTTTTCAAGTCTACTTTGTAAGAGCACTAGATATGTTGAACACGGGTAAAAATATATGATAATCTGCTGCAACTGATTTTATTTATGTCAAAAACCTTTTTTTTCAACCATGGTTAGTATCTTGGATTTGGTGGAAGTTGGGATTGATCTGCATTTTTCAAAATCAATATATCTTGTAGTGTCCGACTTGAGTTGGAATAAGAGGGTAGTGTTGTAATGTTTTGATCTTTATGTTGTTCACTCTACCAGCTAGTTCAAGGATGAAATATCCTGCAATGAGGTTTGGAGGTCGGATTTTGTATAGCAGAACATCAATGGAGGTAGAGAAAGCTGCAACGGAGCTTCTACAGATTCTTGAAGCTAAGAAAATAGAAACAGGTCAAGTAGCAATTGGGTTTGATATTGAGTGGAAACCCACTTTCCGAAGAGGTAACATTTTCTCACTTTTTTCTCTGATTTAGTTTCTTGACTGACTAATTTGTGAAAGTTGATGCATCTGTGTCTTTTCTTTTAGAACTTGTCTATTGTGTGTTTTCATGACAAAAACTTGAAGAATTTGGTGAATTTTCTATTTAGAGTGATGTGTTCAGGCTTTATTGTAGATTGTAAATCTATATAAACATCTTGAATTAGCTTTAGAAGCAAATGGTTGTTTGTATGTAGCGCTGGTTAGTTCTGTTATTAACTGACCAACTACTATTAACTTGCAGTTTTCCTCGAGTTGTTAGTCTTGTAGTACTGAAGTATATGGCTATCTTAATTTACTAGTTTTCCAGTATTTGAGGCTAGTGCATCGAGGAGGTACGTATAGCATTTAATAATGCGGGCAGTTGGAATAAATTGCCTGCAGAGGCTTCTGCTCTCTATCATAGATTTTTTACTTCTATATTTTGCATAAATTAGCTACAATCAGAACTTGGACTATAGATTACCAGTAGATGACATTTGGCTTTATGCTTAGGAATGACCCTTAATTGGGAAAAAGGTATGGCCGAATGCATGGCAGTATATAGACTCACCTGAAACTTGCTCCCATATACGGTAAGTGAAATTAAGAACCCCAAAATTATCTATCAAAATGATGCTGAGGCTTATGAAATTCCATAATTTCCAACCAAATCACTTTTCCTTGTTTTGAGGACAAACTCTTACATTTAAATTATGTGTTTGATGTACTAATGCCCACTCATTCTCCCTGAAATCTTGGTTCAACCCCTTTTCTACTGGTAAAAAATGCCTCTTATTTACTTTTATTACAGTTCTTCCCCACGAGTATTTTCATTGGAAAGGTTTTAATGCCCCAAAGAAATATATTTCCATATCTTAAAAGCACTTCAAGATATAACCAAAAGTTTTCTTGGATTCTATTTAGTTGAAGATGGTTGTTTCTTGTTTATGTTTGTGTATAACGTGCATATCATCATTTTTAAGAGCCTTGATAATGTAGGTACTTTAGCAGGAAAGGCTGCAGTTATGCAAATATGTGGAGACACTAATCATTGTTATGTCATGCATATTATTCATTCTGGAATCCCTCCAAGCTTGCAATATCTGCTCGAGGATTCTGCAGTCCTAAAAGTTTGTAGCATCTCTTGCAATTTGGTGCACAAATATCTTGATTTCATATTTAGTCGAAATTTTTTTGATATAATTCTTGATTCATTTGCAGGTTGGAGTTGGAATAGGCAATGATACTGTTAAAATTTATAAAGATTATAATATATCTGTTAAAGCTGTGGAAGATCTTTCCTATCTAGCAAAACAAAAGCTTGGAGGTTCTCAAAAATGTAGTCTTGCATCGTTGACTGAGGTGCTTGTTTGTAAAGAGGTATCTATTCAAGTCTGTTAAATGTATTTTTTCTATCACATGATCCTGAGTCGTAACTGCTTGTTGCTTCTTAGGTGTTGGCAATTTCAATGAGTTCTTCGACAGAGTCCATTGTAACAATTTCTTCTGTAACTGCCGTGTCTGAATACTTTGGTGCTCTCTTGCCAACTGCTATAGTGATATTTACCCAACCCTAGTCTAGATGCCATTACAAGTGAACTACAATGTCATTCAACACCAATATTTTATTGTTGTTATCCAACATTCCTTATCGGTAGTAAAATAGAGGGCCTTGTAGTAGGATAGATTTTGTTAGCTTGGTTATTAATGTGTGATTAGTCTTTTTTGCATTATCCATGCATAAGTTCCTACAGAAAGGTTGGCCAGTGCAGGGTTTTTTGTGCCAACCTGGAATAATTTATAAGCATTAGATTGCCTCAACTAAGTCGACTCCTATAAAGGATGCTCGCATAAAGCCCAAAGCCAAAGCCAGTCTAAAGCGAATCATGTATATTTGGTTTATTGGAATTTGTCAAATAACCCTATTTTTTTTAGGTAGGCTAGTAGTGAATGGTACGTACTATCACATGGCCAAAGTTTTGTTGCATATGATCATTCCATTTCTTATTGCTTCTTTTATCCCTTCCTCTTCATGGGTTCTTGTTTGTTGTTATAATCCCATAAACACATTGTGTTCTGTTGGCAGTCAACAGAAAGTATATGTATATATATATGTGTGTGTGTGTGTGTGTGTGTGTGTTAATTTTTGCCCCAGTTATTTTGGCTATTTTGTCTGGGTTTAGGTTGTAGTCTGCAGTGTCTGCTCTGCAGAGAGAGGTGAACATTCTATTTTTGGGAACTTAGTTAAGTTTCTTAAACTTTGAAGCTTGAGAAGCCCAACAAGATCAGACTGGGAAATTGGGAGGCAGACCTTTTATCCAAGGACCAATTACAGTATGCTGCAACAGATGCTTTCGCTTCTTGGCATCTTTATCAGGTAATCAAAAACTGAGGCTTATTCTTCTTTTGTAATCATGTGAAGGCTTGTATATTACTTGTCTAATTTGTGCCAACTGCAACTACATTTGCATGGTGACACAGGTATTAAAGAGCTTCCCGGAGCCAGCAAAAGATGCCACTGAGAGAACAAGCGAGGAAGTGGAAGGTGTTCCACAGTAAAGAATTCCATGGTAATCCTCAGACAAGAAGATGGATACACTCATTATTTGTCGTGCTGGCGCATATTTATTAAAGCCTCAGTTGTTGCTGATGATTGTACCATGACTTAACTTGTGTACGGAGGTCGGGTAAGCACCATCTTCTTATTTAGATATGAGCTACTGTACGTTGTATTTTTCGAATTTGGATTAAATGCTCATTTAGAATATTTTCAGTTAATACTTGTATAATTTTTGGCTCTCTAATCCTCATTACACCCTACAATCTTTGACCAAATTGATTTATCAGTACTACATAATTGAATTTAGTATGTAACAAAAGAAATATCATTAACAATTGAAATCCGTTATAATTTTGGCAAATCTCTTCAGGAATTGTATGTGAAATCTGAATTACTCAATGAATGATACAAAGTAATTGACATTTGAATATTTTTTAAAAATGAAATGGGATTATAAGTTTTTGTTATATAAATTAAATGAAATTATTTATTATTATTTTAAATTTTATTGATTAACAAATAAATGTCTGTTAACTTAGTTTCTGCCTCTTGAACTCTTTTTTAGGCAAGTATATTTGTTAATCTGCTCATAATCACTCTAAGATGCTTGCATTCAATGAAGCAATTAGGAAATGTATACGATTGCAATGCATTATTCCATCATATTTAGAGTACGTGTAACTTATTTTTTGCAACAAATATTTTGAAATATATATAATAACAATGTTTATTTGTATTGTTTAAGCAACATTAGCGTATCAGTTTAGCAACAGTAACGAAGCAACATCAGGTTTCGATCAGATTTTTGTATTTCGTTTGATGGGAGTTGTTAGAATTGACAGGTTTTTAATGTAACCACCATTTATTAAGCGGATGTCCACCATTTAGCATTGATTCTCACCCCGTATGTTTACAATGGTTGTAACATTGCTAAGAACACAAACACTAGAGGAAACACACGAGATTGAGCAGAGCTTTTATTCTCTCTCTCTCTATGGACCTTGCTTAGCCTATTCCACTGTAATTTCTTCACCCTCTCTCTCTCTCTTTAGAAACGAGCTAATGGTTCACATTAAATATCCAAAACAAATTGTTACATACACACAAGCTCTACTATTAAAAATTGATATAAAAATATTAAGCATTTTTTAAAATAATTTATTTTCTTTGACTCCAAGGAATATAAAACCTGAAACTATGAAGTAGCCGAGGAGTGAAGCGGAGGCCACAAAGTGTGACGTTTCAATATTTACAAAGAAATGATACGCGGGAAGGAAATCTCAGATAACAAGTGAAATGTGGTAATCGTTGGTTGGTCGGTGGTCCGTGATCACAACCCTCCGATTTTTCCCTTTGTAACTTCACAGAAGCAAGCAATGACACACAATGAATGCCTTCCTACTTTCGTCTCTATTTTTAATTTATATATATATACACACACACACATATTACTTAAAAAAATGAATTTTTGGAACAAATACTTTGTCACAAAAATAAATGATAGTCACTATAAATATGTATCCCGACAGTTTGAATAAAAGTAAGAAAACACCCTCAATTGGTCTCTTTCCCTCTCAATTCCTAATCGATGACCTATTCAATTTTTAGACCAGGTAATCTCCCTCTTAAATTCGAGATTTTGCTAATCTAGCTTGAAAATACATGTCATAACATATTTTGGGTATCAATTTTTAGTAAATTTTTGTCATTATTTTTTGAATTGTTCATGATTTTAGTTCATTTTACTTCGACAGCTTTGATCTCTTATATTATGAATCAATATTCTTGGTGATAATATGGTATATAGCATGACTGTGAATCTGTGTGTGGTTATAGTACTGTAATTGTTTTGTTTATTTGTAATTATGAAAATTTCAGGAATGTCATTCAGATAGCATGAAAATTGCATTGTTAATATAGTAGATAATATGGTGATAACAGTGTTATAATGGCAAATCTGAATTCTTTGGTATTATATTTTACATTCATTTAGGTTTCGTAGAAAATTTCAGGGATGTCACTCTCGTTGGGAATACTTGGTTTTTATGATTAATTTGATTTTTACTGAATAAACGTGATATTAGTAAAGAATCTTGTTTATGAAAGGTCATAACTTTAATAATGAATTGGAATGTGATGGAAAGAAGCCATAAGCAAGCAATGCATGTGGGTGGGCCTCCCATCACATGATCATCACCATGTCTCTTTCAACTCTTACCATGTCCATATGACGTGTATCTATATCTATATCCATTGTTACTATTATTGAAAGAAAGAAAGAAGGTAACATCCAACTTTACCTAAAATGTTATAAGCCAAAGAAAAAAGAGTTGTTTGCTTCTCTGTCACGACTTCTTCTTTTCCCATTCACCATCACTATCACTCGCATACATGATGGTGAATTCATGTATTGACAATAACATATTTAGCATTTAGTATTATTGTAATCTCAGGCACCACCAAAAATTTAATTGGTTAATCACAATGAGATTTTAGTATTATTGTAAATGAAACATATCTTATTTATGAACTAGTTTTGTGAAGTTTAAAAAGGTAGCCAATATATATATATATATAACCTAATCTTGGATTTTGCATTGCTTCATTCAAATAAAATATTTTCAAATTCATCGCTCCACGAAGATAATAAAAAATATATTTGACATCACTTCAACGTTAGTGTTTAGGCAGAGAGTTGAATCTAACTAATAAATTTAAAAATTAACTTATGTCTAGTCTAACACATTAGATAAAACACAAATTATATTGAAATATAATATTTTTAAATTGAGTGTCCCTTCGTCGTTTTCTTTTAGGTCAAATAATTTTTTTTTAAGATAAAGAGACTAAACAATTATAGGTGTATTTAACTTATGAGCAATATTGTATTGGTATTGAAATTTTCAAAAAAAAATTTAACATAAGCAAATTAATGGATAAATTGCAATCCAAGACAATATTTGATATTTCCTTAATCCCTCGGTTCAAACTCCTTTTTATGTATATAGTAGTTTTAGAATCTCTTCAAGATTTCTATTTATATTCATTTCATCACCATAATATGCTTCATTTATTACAACAAATTATGGCATTTAATTTATATGTTTAAAGTATTATAATTCTTTCATGAATTTTCTATTAGATATCAATGTCTAGTAATCATAAAACTTTTTCTGAAATTATCAAAGTTATCAAAAATCAAAATATAATTCTATCTATAGTATGAGCATATATTTCATAATCAAAGTTAATTCTAAGATTTTATAAATAAAATCTTGAGCAACAAGTCATTTTCTATAATTTGTGATCTTGTCATAATCATTATATTTTCTTTAAAAAATTACTTTGTATCCAACGAGTTTGGAATCTTTCTAGTATCTTAACTATAAATTCAAATACTTCATGTTTAGGAAGAGAAGTTAATTTTGCTTAAATTACTTCTTTCCACTAAGGTCAATCATACATCTATTTACATTCATTGACAATCAATTGATGATAATCAAGTTTTCATAATTTTGATAGCTATTGTAAAGAAAAATACAATGTTAATGATTATGCACTAATGGTCCCACATTTCTCCTACATATGCATAATTTGCAAGGTTTTGTTCATTTTTGAGTTCTTGTGCCTTTTCATGGGCTTATGTAATTTTAGGAACAAAATGTTGTATTAAGGACTATCAATGCTGTTCAAGCTAGTGGTTTACCACAATGTAAGTGTAGTTATTGTTTGAGCATTATTTGCATCATCCTAAATTTTTTTATCTTTTTTAGAATAATAGTTCTCAAACCAATTGGTTAATAATGCTTATGGTATACAATAGTAGATAGTTCATTTGCCACCTTTTGATTAGATTGTTCTTCCTCCTGAATAGTCATCTATGTTAAGTTTTTTGTGAGCTATAATATACATGATTTGGCCATGCTTGCAGTACTAGTGAATGTAGATAGCAATTAATTTGGAGTTGGCTAAAGTTGTACTATCCTTTATATTTCATTTTCACATAAATTAGTGCAAGGGTTAAAAATGAGACATATTAGTTATTTTCAAGAAAGCTCAAGTCTTATCAAAATAAAAATATACAGAACTTGTGATTGAAAAATCAAACAATATTGCAGTTACTCAAGCACAAATTGTAGCAGGGTATATTGATGATTGACAATAGGGTTAAGACTAGTTAATGAATAGCATGCAAACTATCATATTGTCATACAAAAATTGATGATGAAGTATGTAACATTTTAGCTTGCGATTACCTAGAGTTATTTAATGAGTGATTTAGGTAAACTATTTTTTGTATAGACATATAGCCATTAATGTACAACATTATTTAAACAAGTTCAAAGTAAACTCATTGGCATTATTTTCTATATTAATCCCTACTAACATACAACAATACTTGAAGGTCTTGGAAGCAAACTCATTGGCATTATTTAAGACCACAAATGTCTTGAATGCTCTCTGAGAATAAAGAGATTCAAAATTAATTTTAGAATGATACGGTTTGACTACTAATTTTTCTTTTGAACAAGCAGTACAAATGTTCTCATTGGACAATTGAATCAAAACAAGAGGTGATTCAGGTCACCTCTTTTTTAATTTTTGTGGTGCGAAATAAAAACAAGAGGTGAAGAGAAATCGAATGAAAAAGAGGGAGGCATAAAAAAGGAAAAAAAAATTTGATCAGTTTCATTCCAAAGATCGTTTAGCGTGATAAATTTATCTTAATTACTCTTACAAACTTTAATAATTTTAATTAATTAATTAAGTCGAGTATAATACAAAATAAATAGTGAAGACAATATAATTTTAACGTGATTTAGATTGTTCAATCTTACATCCACCAAGCCATATCTGCAGAAAGATAATTTATTAAGAAAAATAATAATTATAAGTACTAATGAACTTAAATAAAATAAAAACACTCTCATGTATTCTAAACTTTATCTTACAACTAATTGAGTGAATTGTGATAGTCATTTGCATCAATTTATTTTCGTAACATGAACTTTAATGCACGAGGAAATGTCAAATTAATTTTAAAAAATTGTCTAGCTTGAAATTCACACATGAAAAAAATTTAAATTCTATTTTGTTTAAATTTAAAAAAAATTAAAATAAAAAATACCCTTTAAAATTTTTTAGTTTAATTTTCATATTTATTTAAATTTTATATATTTATCTAATTTCTTAAAATTTATTTCCACATCACGAACTAAAGGCCAACCATTTAAATATTAGAAAAATGGTCCAATATATTTCATTATTCGAAGCAGCAATGGTCGACGAGATACAATTAATAATTGGTGGGAACTATTGAAAATTCAAATTCTGAAAATGAGTAATAATATATATATATATATATATATATAATATAAATTAGTGATCTTAGAATTGATAAGGACTCAAATATTATTATTTGGGTGATAACATTCGGGGTCTATATTTTTGTATTTTAACAAATAAAAACTTAATTTGTGTAAATGTATTGAATAGGTCCCTTACTCTTGTTGAGATTGAAGCATTACACTCATGGTGCTCCATCCTAAACACCAAGAAATGGTTAGTGGGTGTTGATGCATTCGTCAACGATAATTCTCCGACAATCGAGATGGCAGAATAATTATCCCAAAAATATCGAAAACTGCCAAGATAAGTAAGTAAAGAGAAGAAAACTGCCAAGATAAGTGAGGAAAGAAAGTGGGAACCTTAGAACGTACGCTTTCTAGAGATGAGCGAGTCCATTTATGAATGATCACTTCCTCCTGATCTTCTCTTTATTTTGCATGCTTACCTGTTCATACTCCGCTAGGATTTCTCCTCCTCCTTCCAATATTTAATGTCTTCTTCTCCCGAGATTTGTTATGCCTTTATTGATGCAACACATTTAATTCAAATTTTCATATTCAGTTTTGATCATTACAATGTAAGAGTATCTAACCGGGTACAATTTCAATCATTTAAGCAGAAATTATGGACCTATTTAATATATATATAAATAGATTATATTTGTTATGTAAAATACAAAAATAAAGGGACCCAAAATTACTATTCCTCCACCCTTTTTTGTGATACAATTTCAATCATTAAAATCCAAATTTAAAAGCCGAAATAAAATTAAAATGCCAATTGAATAAATAAATATCTCATGGCATTGCATGGCGTGGAAGGTTCTCAAAAGATGTGAAGTGAGGCCCTGCCGACAATATATACATGGAGAGAAAGTGAGAAGTCATTTTCTCCTTGTTTATTATTGGAAATAGAAAATAATGACTTTGTCACCATTATTACCTCATCATATATCCCCTTCATGCATCTATCAACACATAAATGAGAATAAATATTTTCTAATGTAAATAATAATAATAATATAATGAATGATATATATATATAATAATGAATAATATTATAATTATAAATTTTATTTTAATGTAAGATAATTAAAAATAATTTATTTATTTCAATAAATAGATAAATCAGCGTAGTTAAAAAGGGGAGGATAAGGAGAAAGGACAAAATGGTTTGGAATTGCGTTGCGGCATAGGAGAGGAATAACTTTGAAGGGAGACCCTTGAATATAACTATCATGATTGAATTGATGAGGAAATGGCTCCACCAATGCCATCTTCTTTTGTCATTCTTTCCAAAAGCAAGCTACCATACATGACATACCATGCCAATCAATCATTTTACATAACATACATACATACATCTTTCAAGAGGTAAACAAATTTGCCACTTCTTCTTGTTCTTTTTTTTTAAGTTTTGAATTATTTTAGTAAAATAATGATGTTGTATTTTAGTTCCCCATTTGCCAACTCTCTCTGCTTATTCAATGCCAACTTTAAATTACAATAAAAATAAACAAGAGGTGTTTAGATCAGTCAACTAAAAACCCAAGTACAAATTTAGTTCCCATTTGGAAAATTTGAATAATCCAAAACTTTTTAATTGAAATTAGACTAATTCAGTTCATTGAACCACAGCACTGCCAAAAGCCTGAAGCAAGTCTGCTGGTGATTATAAACACGCGCGCCTGTGCGCGTACAATATGACATGTGATAGTGGCTGCGGGTTATGCCATTGCACCTTCGTCAATTTAAGTCATGGCATCACTATATACATGTATGTATATCCATTGAATTTAATATAATATTTTATTATATAATTTTTAATAATATAAAATAAAAAATGTCAAAAGTGCGTTTACCAAATGTCTCCCTTCCCCATGTGATAAAGAGACCAAAGTCTCATGGAATGATGATAGAGACCCTACCCTACGTTATGGTGCTACATTGGTCCCACTTGTATATAAATATATATATATATATATACACGTATCATTCACCATTTTATTAATATTAAAAATTTAACATTAAAATTAATAAAATAATATTATTAAAAATTATTATTTAATTATTTTTATTACTTTTATTTTTTGTATCTTTTTTTTGTATATATATATATATATATAATATATATATATATATATATATATATATATCATGTTATATTGGTTAATATAAATAAATATAAGCATAATAATACAATTCATTTTGAGTTAAGAAAATGTGTGTCATTGAATTTTTTCTAATATTTTAAATAAAAATAATTTTTAATTTATATTATATTATAATAATTAAAATTAAATATTAAAAAAATAATTAATCATGTTTTTAAAGAAATTATAAATAAAAATTATATTATCATTTAAAAAAAAGAGAACTCTCTCTTAATTTTTTTTTATGTTTGATTTTTTAATAATTGATTGATACATAAATATAAAAGATAATAAATAATAAAAATTTTATTTTCATTAATTTTTTAAAATAATATAATAAATAAAAAATTAATTTAACTAGAATTGAAGAACGGTAAATGATTCGAAGACAGCGAATTCTCTAACAAAATTGGACTTGAATTTGTGTAGAATTACAAGAATAGCCATCTGGAAGCTATGCTCTTATCTTGGTTACTTATTGAATATGATATAATTACATCCATCACTGGTGCCAACCCATTAGCAGACTTTGAGGTGGCAATTTGAAATAATAAAAATAATAATAATGAAGTTGAAATTGAAGTAAGTCTATGCAAACTTTCACTTGTTATAATAACATGTATTTTTTTAATATACATTATGAAAATAATAAATAATTTCAAAATAATTTATTAAAGAATAAATATTATATATATATATTTAAATTTTTAATAAATATTATTTTAAAAAGTATACTATTAAGTTTTAAAAAAATAAATAAATTAAAATTATATTTATTTTTAAATAAAACTTGATGAAATTACCATTAGAACCCCCTTTTTCATAATAACGTTGATTACTGTTCAAAATGGGATGCAATGCAGGGATAGGGTATTTTGGCAAATTTCAGAAATATTGAATGATTATTATTATATATCAGAACAGGTGTGGGTCACATGTGAGTGAGTTTTTCAACGGACCAAGGTAGCTGGCATTGGCAATGGCAATGGCATTTTCCATTAACAATATAACACAAAATGCCGTGGATATTTATGTAATTATTATGGAAAAGGTAGGTCATCATCGTTATTGTGATGTATTTATTACTAGTCAATTTCCATCCTAAAGACGGTGAAGCAGAGTCAAAAGAGCAAGGCGGTTCCAACCGACACCCTTCGGTCCACCATTCCTCACTCTGCTTCCTTATATATTATCTTTCTTCCGTCTATCTTCACAATTCCGGAGCTAAACTTATAAGAAACTTGCATCTCTGTTTCGACTCGGTTCTTCAATCCAACAATGGCTTCGCCACCGGATACCAGCAAAACCATCAAATTAGAACGATACAACAGTTATATCCGGAGACTTCATCTAACTAAGCTCTTACACTCTTCTTCCAAACTATTCTTTCGGGCTACAATTCTTATCGCGCTGGTTCTTGTCCTTTTCTTTACTCTCAATCACCCTCCACTTTATGATAATTCTCACCATTTTTCAACTCATCAACATCGTCTTCTTTCTTCTTCCATCTTCTCTTCTTCCTTCTCTGTCGGTGGCGTCGCTTGGGAGAAGCAGGTTCGCCACTCTGCCACACCTCGCCGCCGCAATGGCTTCACCGTCTTGGTTACTGGCGCTGCTGGCTTCGTCGGGTCTCATTGCTCTCTTGCTTTGAAGAAACGAGGAGACGGGGTTGTCGGATTGGATAATTTCAACGACTACTATGATCCGTCGCTTAAAAGATCCAGACAAAAGCTGCTTCAAAAACATCAAATTTTTATTGTACAAGGAGACTTGAATGATGCTGCTTTGCTAACTAAGCTATTCGACGTTGTACCTTTCACTCACGTACTACACTTAGCAGCACAGGCCGGTGTGCGTTACGCCATGCAGAATCCTCAATCTTACGTCGCCTCTAACGTTGCTGGATTCGTCAACCTTCTGGAAGTCTGCAAGTCGGTCAATCCCCAGCCGTCGATTGTTTGGGCTTCATCGAGCTCAGTTTACGGGCTCAACACTCAAGTCCCCTTCTCTGAATTAGACAGAACCGATCAGCCAGCAAGTTTGTACGCAGCAACTAAGAAAGCTGGAGAAGAAATTGCGCACACTTACAACCATATTTACGGGCTTTCCCTAACTGGGTTAAGATTCTTCACAGTGTATGGTCCGTGGGGAAGACCAGACATGGCGTATTTCTTCTTCACAAAAGATATCTTGCAGGGAAAATCAATCGATGTATACAAAACCCAAGACGATAAAGAGGTGGCGCGTGACTTCACGTACATCGACGACGTCGTTAAAGGGTGTCTCGGCGCACTAGACACAGCGGAGAAGAGTACTGGGAGCGGCGGAAAGAAGAGAGGGCCGGCTCAGCTGAGAGTTTACAATCTGGGAAACACATCTCCAGTTCCTGTGGGGAGACTGGTGTCGATATTGGAGAATTTGTTGAACACAAAAGCGAAGAAACATGTGATCAGGATGCCAAGAAACGGGGACGTTCCATATACACATGCCAATGTGAGCTTGGCGTACAGAGATTTTGGGTACAAACCCACCACTGATCTCGCCGATGGCTTGAGGAAGTTCGTGAAATGGTATGTTAGTTATTACGGTGTTCGATCGAGGGTAAAAAAGGAAAGTGGATTCACGATTGAGCGAGCATCCCGATGAATCAGCTTGAGGTCTTCATCTCCTTCACGTCTCATATTGTGATGGTTGTTATCCTCTTTTCCTACTTATCATTTATTTTTGGCGATTTAAAGTCTGTTCTCTTTTACAAGTGAATTATTGCTGTGGTCCTTGATGCATGGGATCGAATCAGTTGTTGCAAGTGCTGATGGTGTAGCATATGCAAGTTATAGATTTGATACAGGAGAAAGAAGAAGATAAACGTGAAGAAAATAAATATACAGAAAGAGGAGAAAGTGCGTTGGATCTGTGAAATCAAGTGAAATAATGTGGTGGGGTCTGCTAGAATGTTCGTAGATCTCAGCCGTTCGATTCATATCAGAAAGATTTGTAATCTACAGCAATCATGACATCAAGAATCTTCTTTGCCTTTATTATTATTGTTTATATTTTTATATATGATTTCAATTTGGCATAATAACATCTGTGTCCCTACATTTTATATTTTCACAAATGCGAGCATTCATGTTTCATTTATATCAAAGAGATCCTTAATTCTTAAGGAAATGACGAAAACATCCATTGCTGTTTTAAGTATTTCTTCAAGTTAATTCTGTGTAGTTCATTTTTGTTTATTTATATATAGTTTGGCAACAATGCAAGTGGTAGAGATCTTAATGTATTTTAACATAATTGAATTATCAGTTAAAATAAACAAGACAGAGTTAGAACAGAAAGCCTGAGAATTGAGAGACTAAACGATTAACTGATCATGAAACCCAGATTATAGATTTAAGTAATCACTAGATCTCGGCCGCCTTCCAGAAATTTGGATTATTATTCTAATCTGAGATGGATATGGATGCATAAGACCTGTAGTTCATGGACAGGGATTGGGGCTAATAATAAATGCAGCTACACTACAGGTAATCTTGGTCTTGAATATTCTAAAGCTTGGAAATCAACAGCGACAAACCATGCAACATCCTGAGATGGAAATGGCGACCCATGTGTTTGAGGATATATACAGTTAAAACACACAAGTTGATGGGCAGGCACTCCATTGGGCTAACTCACTCAAAACCCACCTAAAACCAAACCTATAGAATTCAAGAACACTTCTCGCCATTTTAACTCCTCCTCAGACCTGTCTTCTTTTCGTGATTGCGTGGACTGGTAAATTAGATGATTTCAGCCTCAATTTCTGGATGATAAACCATACTCAAAAGCAAGGGTCGTTTCCTCTTAATTTTGTTTTGTCCTTTCTTTAAGTCAATGTATATATATGGCTTCTAACTCCTTGTACATTCATTCAATTCCAGTTGAATAAAAAGAGTGCATAACTCAGTAATGCACATCTCAACTCTCGTTCAAATTACAGAAGACAATCTTTAAGAATTCTAATTCTAACCTGGTATCAGAATGGGAATGGTAACCAACCATAATTCTTCAAGCTCTACACAAGTAGATACAAGTACCTCTGTAATGACAAATGCAACTCATCTACTTTATCATTTCCAAGCACTATCGAGCTCAATGATTCAAACTTCCTACACGGAAGTCACAAGTGCTGCCATCTGTCAGGGGAAATGACCTTGAAAAGTACTTGGAGCAAAGATAACCTAACCAAACAAATATGTCATTACAGTTGATGAAGAAGACAACAATATCACCTCCATAAACCCTGCCTACCAGGTCTGGAAATAACAGGATTAACTACTCACGGGGTGGCTACTGTCTACACTTAGTGGGCCAATGCTGGCTACAATAGTGGGATGTACCTCGTCATTGAGCTGTAAGAGTCACAAGAGAATACTTTTGCTACCCAATCCACGGCTAAAATTGTCAACCTAAGGAGCCTCATTTCCTCCACAAAAAAGGAGAATAGAGTTTCTTAGTATTACCAAAAAATGGAAGGCATTGTAGATGCCTTGACAGATACGGGAGACAACTTATCCAGCAAAGACATGATCTTATACATCCTCGGTGGGCTTGAGAGAGACTTTGAATCTGTGATAGTCAACTTGTCTTTCAGACCTGAGACACCATCATTTGAAGAGGTATATTCCATACTGCTAAGTCAAGAAAATAGACTTGACAAATGGAATGAACTTTTGAGTTCAAATTTCCAACGTGAGATCTCAGCAAACATTGCTCACTCAACTTAGAATCAGAGGAAAACTTGGAATGCTAGAACGCAAGGCAGAAATCCTATCAACAACCCAAACAAAGGAAAAGGAAGAAATACACGAGGGGGATCAAAGCCATTGGGTCAAATATGTATGAAGGTGGGGCACACTGCAACCAAATGCTGGTGCAGGTATGACAACGATTTTGTTCCTTAACAAACAAGGCAAGACAATCAAACAGCTTACCTGATCAAATCTAAAGATACATCTGATCCTGCTTGGTACGTGGATAGTGGATCCACAAACCATGTCATCAATGCACTTCAAAATCTATCAACAAGCTCAGACTACAAAGGGAATGACAGACTTGCTATAGGTAATGGTCAAAGTCTTGCTGTCACTTATATTGGTGACACAAAACTTCATACAGATTAAAACAAATCAATCTTAATCAAGTTCTTTTTGTACCTAATATAACCGAAAATCTGATTAGTGTATCTAAGTTCCTTAAAGATAACTCTGCATTCATAATTTTTGACCAAAACTACTGTATTGTGAAGGACTTGAAGGAAGTGAAGATGTTGCTCAAGGGAATAGCTGAAGGGGGCCTATACAAGTTGCTGGAGTGTCCTGTACAAATTACAAACATGCTTAGATCAATAGTTCTTATCTTTCAGACCAATGATTTGAAACCACATCATGAAAAAACTTTTTTGTTAATTGTGGATCAGACAACACTCAAGGGACTAGAAATTTGACATCAAAGGCTAGAACATCCCTATGTGAGAGTGTTCAAACAAATTATGCCTTTTTGTACTAACTCCAAGTTGATCAATGAAAACTTTTCAATTTCAACACCTCCATTTTGCACAGCCTCTCAATATGGAAAAATGCATAGGTTAACATACAAAAGTTTTGCTAATTAGGGTTTGACATCATGTCACCCCAACTTGGTATTTTTTTGATATTTTGCTCATTTTACTTTCTTATAAAAGGTAGAAACATCACAATGAGATTAGATTTATTATTATTTTTTTCTTTCTTTTTATTAAGCATATTCAATATAAAGAGTAAGATACTATTTCTTTTATTATGAACTAAATTGATTTTCTAATACTACAATGTAGCCGACTATGATATTATAATTTTTATTTATTTTATGTAATTAAAATTTATCTTCATTGTTGTACATTTTGCACTATTCTCAATGCTTCTAGATGATTTATCGTTATTTAAATGATTTGAAATTCACAATGAAACTCTAATAAAATATGTTTATAATTTAGTTCTTGTGTTTAATATTATAAAATCAATGTAAAATGAGAATATGTTTACATATTTTATATAATCATTGAATGAAATTATAATACTCAATGTTCATCTCCCTTTTGGAGGAAGAGAAGAAATGTGCATCTCCATAACTCTCAAATCTTTGTATCAAACTGATCAGACATGTCAAGCTTCTATTAGCTCCATATTCCTCGTCTCTCAAATTTTGCCAAATGATTTAGAGATCTGAACTAAAAGAGACTGGCTACAAACAAAACTTTCTTACCCTGCCAACTTCTAGGGCTTGAATTACTCAGAAGTGAATGACTTATCCCCCACACCCGTCGGCTCAACCATCCCTCCCACCGTTGCCTATAGCTGTACTGCTTCTATTCTCTCTAGAGCTATTCATTTTGATCCGCCAGTCCACTGCATTTCTAGTTCTAGAGCAATGCCAAGGTATGACACTAGAACAAGTGCTTGCTGTAAAGTTTTTGATTTTAATTTTTTTTAACTTCTATTTATGTTATATTTTTTTTAGCTGGGCTATGCTTAACACCGGCCAATGGCAAACAAGGCCTGGCACAAATCCGTTGGATGAACAATCACGAACCGGGACAAACTTTGTAAGCCCAATTCCACTTATCCAGTCTTGATAATGTCAAAATAGAGTCCACAAATTAATGGAATATAGATGTCAATGTCGCAATGAGAACGAAATCATGAATGATGCAACGCTGATGAACAAACTTCCCATCATTTTCAGCCAAGCGGCTCCTAAACACAGAAGATATGGTTGCTTGACAAAAATTCTCATCCAGAAACAATTCACAAAAAATAATAATAATAGTGACCATAAGAATAATCTTACCCTAACCTAACCTGCCAAAACAAACCGCTTTCAAAGTTCAAGCTCCTACCAAAACAAAATTGCTTTTGAAATTACAAGTTCCATACTCTGCTTTGGGTTCATATTTTAGAGCAAATAAAATGCCTGATATTTTGCTACAAATCCAGAATTCTTATTCAGGTTTCAAAACCATATGTATAGATAAGCATACAACCAAAAGAGAACTAACTATACAATTACTGTTAATTAACTACCATTAGAAAGTACTTTCTCTTACTCTTTTAAGCAAATACTAAACCTCAAAACACCTTCATTTCCTCTTTCTAAACGAAACCAGCAAAATCTATCTACAAGAAGCTAGAAATAAAAGAAAACATGTATTTGCAACATAAAATAAGAACAAACATATCTATAACTCTTTTGACAATTCTTCCCTTTGCCTGCGCATTTGAGCTCCCCATGACATGTTTCCTCTTGCATCCTTATTCATGCTTCTTCTCTTCAGCTCTGATAGCTGAGTTTCCCAAACATTTTTCCACTCAGTTTTGTTTTCCATGCCCTGATTGGAAACCAATGAAAGTACATAATCAGTAATGCTATTTTGAGTGTTCCAATTGCCAGATGCTCAAAGAGAAAAAAATTTGAAAGAGTACAACATAAAAAACAAAAAGACAATTATCACGATATAAAATATGAAGAACATCTTTCTAATCTAAAGGAACACAAGAATTTCATTCCTAGCATCACTAAAATACAACAAACAAATTCAATTTGCGTAATAAACCAAGAAGCAGAACTAGTTAAACTATTAAAATGAAAAGCCGAGAACAAAAGGATGATAAGCAATAATTCTAACAATGAAGATGCAAATGCACCAAAATATCTAATCATAAACACATTAGTAGTCTAACATCAAATAACCATTTCTTGCATGTCCAGTGGGAGCTTATTAGCTGTTACATGAATAGGCAAATGTTCCCTTCCATTATGGATAGGGATAATATGTTGTTGAGAACCAAGACATTATTATTCCTTTTTCCACTTTTGTACTGACTTAGTAAATGATTTCTATGAGTACAATTTACATCTCACCTTCTCCATTAGATAAGGCTACCAAAATGAATGATTTGTACGTACAATTTACACCCCCTTCTTCCCACTAGAAGATGCTACTAGAATGATTGGTCACGATAAACATAGTAAATTAATTAGATTTGCAAAAACAAAGAAAGAAACTCTATATTCAATAGTATTTATCAAATTAACAATATATTTATTCATTTTATTACTTCTTCTTCTTCTAAGTGCTAGATAACCACAACCCTGACTGAAAACATAGCCAGCCATAATTAAACTCACATAAAACTCACTGCCAAAGGTTATCCCCAAGATGGATGAAAAGAACAGGAATTTGGCAATAGGAGTTTAACTCCTTGTTTAGGAATACTTGAGAGATTATTTAAAGACAATGGTTAATCAATTTTACAGACCTAAAAGCAACATAGTAAAATTTCAGTCTGTTACTTTTGCTACTATTTTTTCCTTCCAACAACCTAAAAGAAGATTACAAACTCTTCTCATATTCATATCATCAATTTATTGGGCAAAAATATTCCCAAAATTCACCACAAACAATTATAGAGCAAGAAATTTCCGTACTTATGCAAAAAAAACAACAAATTATCCAATAATTTCCCTTACCAATATCAATTCCAATAAAAACTATGCACCAGAGAAGAAAAAATTTAACATAACAAATCCAAACAAAAACACAGAATCCCACGTTATTCGAATCAATTCTACCGTAAAACTGAAAAAATAACACACACATCCGCCATCCAAAAAAATAAACACAGACCGTATAAAAGAAACAACACAACATTAATGGCCTGCAAAAGGATTAAGTAAATACCACGGCGCTTCCGTAGCGCCTTCTTGAGGAGAAGGCACCGTGAAGTCCCTGTGACAAGTCTCGATCGTACAAAGCTCGACTACTTGGATCCGACAACGTCTCGTACGCCTCCTGAACAAGAATAAACCGCTGTGTATATTCCTCGACCCGATCCGGCGGCGACACGTCAGGATGATACTTACGGGCCAGTTGCTTGTATGCCTGCTTTATTTCCGGCAAGGTTCCGTACCGAGGAATGCCCAAGAGCTCGTAGAAACTGATATCGTCCGATGATGGTCTGACAAAAGCCGCAGCGTCGTTGATCTTTGCCTTGTCTCTGAACGATCTGACCGAGATTCGGGTAGGGTAAAGGCGAGGAAAAGTTACCACTGGTTTGGACAAGAAGAAGCGGAAATCATTCCCGGGAATTTTCAATCCAGGAATTTTCAATCCGTAGCTGCTGCTGCTGCAACGCATCTTTTTCTCTATTTTGTTTTCTAATCTTTTTCTTGTGGGTTTGCTTTATATTTGGTTGTTTGCCGTGTACGAACGAGGCGTGATACCGTGCCCAATGATTTCTGTTGTGACTTTACTTTTTCGTATTGTTGTAATTTTGTCTTTTTTTAAATAAATAAATAAATTTTTAACAAGTATTTAATTATTGTTATTAAATTTATTAATTTTTTAATAAAATATTATTAATTAATATAATTAATTATTATTAAAAATTATAAATAAATAAACTACAAAAATTGGAAAAACGATTTGGATGTGATAACTTGGGAACAGTTAAAATAAAAAATAAAAGAAATTAACCAAATAATTTTGTTATATTAATATAATAAATTTTATATTAATTAAAAAATTAACGTAATAAATTTATTTTTTAAAAAATAAAAAAAAGTAAAAGTGAATGTTAGATTAGGTGGTAGCTGGTGGGACGTCTGTCTTTGTTTCTAACAAAACGGGGGATGTGTCTGTAGCCCATTGGACAAGTACGAATAAATCGTGTGCTCAGTCTTGCAAAATCCCATTAATTTACAACGTTTCCAAGGACATAAATAAAAAATGACATTCTTATTTTTAAAATGAAATTAAATTCATTTACTATATTTCACTCTCAATCGCCTACTCTTCAAAAGGCCAAACCCAAAAGAGTTCTTTGTCAAAATAATAATAATTTATTGAATCTTTTAATAACAACCAAATGCCCATAAAAATAAAAATAAAAATTTTAAAAAAAATTTAATTTTTTAAGAGTTCAATTGGCCAATAGAAAAGTCGTACACAACAACTGTTAGGAAGTTCTTAGTAAAATATATATATATATATATATATATATATATATTTAAAATCAATTGCATAACAACAACGTTACCAAACAAATTCTTTCTAGCTTTCAAGATTGTGCTACAATGACCTACTAAAGTAATACGTATGTAACAACAAGATGAATTACAAAAAATAATAATAAACCGTAACACAAACTATTTACATGGTTCAGTAAACTGGTTTGCTCCAGAGTTTTAATAATAAAACTTAATTATTTTCAACTGTATTTAAAATTTAATAATCAACTAAAGAACGATAATAATTAATTAATTAATTAATTTTGAATTAAAAATCTAATTTTAATCCAAAATCTTAGAATTCAACTAAGTACGCATTCAGTTGCGTGAGTGACGGCCGACGGTTGTTGGGATTAGGTAAAGCGTTGGCATTGACGGGGTTAGAGGTACAAGTTTAGGTGGTGGAATGGAATGGAAGTTACGTACGTTGTGGGTGGAATGGACAGCTGTTTTTGTTAATGGTAAGGTATTTGATAACCAAGTTTTAGTCCACGGTGTGAATACAATAACACTAAAATCTTATTAATTTAATTACACCATCAAGAATCCAAATGATTTTGAAAATGACAATTTTTTTTAAAAAAAATACAATAAAATTGAATTTAATACACAGTTCCACTATCAGTCGTTTTAGATCAACTCTCGTGCTTATCCAAGGGCTAAGCAAGCTTTAGGCTGAGGATTTGTTTACTGCAATTTTTCAAATAAAATTCTTTACTTTGTACGAACAAATTTTATAAACCAATTTCTGATTAAAAAATTATGAACAATTTAATTTTTACAAATTTTTTAAAATTATGATGTACAAGAAATTGAACATGAGGACAAAAAGATGGTAACCTACCAGTGGATTTTTAAAAAGAAAGAAGATGAAACTTGTAAGAATGGAAGAAGGTGCAAAGCCCAATTTTACCCAGAACAAGGGGCTAGGCTTTAAAGCAGTATTTTCACCAGTGGTCAGACATACTTGTACAAGAATTCTACTGGCACTTGTGGTAGTTTTGGACTTGGAGTTGATTCAGATGGATGTAAGAACTGCCTTCTTACATGGTAAGCTAGAGGAGAAGATATACATGTCTTAACTTGAAGCATTTAAGGTGAAAAGAAAATAAGATATGGTTCATTTGCTGAATAATACATAGGCGATGAACACGTCATTGATACACACATAACATACACATACATACATATCTCTAAAACAAAAGTTTAGCTTACTAATTTCTTGACAATCACTACCAAGTTAACTTAAGCACTTTGACTTATAATCAAAAATTAAAACTCATAAGTCTCTTATACATTATCATAAAATATATTATAACTTATTAAACCTTAGTGCTATTTTATTATGTCTATCTAGACAAATTTATATTCCTAAACTTGCTTAATCTAACCTTATATTTTTTAAGAATTGTTCTTATACTTTAAATGACATTCTTTTCTCGTCAAATCATAGCATAATTTGTAGAAATTATAATGTAAGATCATATAAAACTATTCATTCCTAATTTAACATAAACTATATCTTATCATAATCTCAACTTGTTCACGTATTTCTATAATATTAAAAAATACATTGAGTAATTCTCAATATTTAATTTTTAAAAAATAGAATACGTATCCAAATATCGTATAATTTTATAAAGATGATACAGACATATAGATAATAATTGAGTGAAAGTTTCAGGCCTAAAATCATTCCATAATTTAATTATTTTTGTTCTAACAAGGATGATTCAGAAAAAAATTCCTTTTTATTTCACTAGAAAGCATGCAAAACACATTGATTGAAGAATGTAAGCATGAATAGCTTCAATTGTCAATACCATGACAACAAAAAGATCATGGATGATTGGGTTGCTTTTTGAGGAATATATTTGTGGCTTCACAAAAAATTACATGGGAGAAAAATCCTCTTAGCTATAGATAATTGTTTAGCCCATCTAAAAAACATTCAAAGATTACAAAATATTGAGTTATTTTTTGGCCAACCAACATGATATCAAAAATCCAACCATGTGATACAAGGATAATAGAACTTTTAAAATGCATTATCATGTATGATTTTTACTGTAGATTTTGGAGACCATGAACTACAACAAACCCATATAGAAAAAAATAAATACTTTGGATTCAATCAACTTGCAGTCTCAAATTGGATAATAAATGCTTAGGTCAAGAGAATACCAAATCGTTTTAACATTACAAAATTTGTTTTGTTGAAGAAATTGACCCAAAGAATTTAGATTCCTTAGATGAAGAAGACAATCATGAACTTGAGACAATAGTCAAATATTTGGCTTACCATGACAGAATGATGTAAATTACCTCTTGAATTATCCTAAAGAAAACCATGCAAGTTCAAAATTTTCAAGTTTAGAAGAAATTATTTTTAACATCATTAAAAATCTTGTTGATAATGAAGTTGAGGATGATCAAAAGCTATTGTATCACCCTTACCTTCATGTCCTTTTAGGGTTTAACATTTTTTATAATTTCTCTTGCCTTTTCCAAAAATAATTATCCTATTATATTAACACAATTAAACAACTTTTTCCATATCTAAAAATTTTGATAGTTTGTATCCCTTAGTATGACTAACTTATAAGTCAACTAAAATATATTCCAACAATTGTTTAAATTGTTCGATATTAAACCTCGACTAACTTTTAAATAAAATTTTTTAAAATTCTATTGTTGCAATTGTATATCAGTGCACCGCAAGAAACTCTTTATTATGTTGGCATAATGCTTTACACATCTTATCTGCCCGTGGTTGATTTTAGAACATCTTTTAAATAAAAATCCATTATAAATATTTAAGTAATTTACTATGAAACATAAGAAAAATTTTGCGTTTGTTTGTATAAAGATTATTTTTTTTAATCTAATTTATTAACTACATATAATTAAATTAGTGTAATTCTAATAAATATTATATAATTTAGTAGATAAGTATAATGAATTTATTTATTTATAATTAATTTAGTGTATATTTAATAAATTAATTAATATTTAATTGAATAGATTAGTAAAATACAATGGTTGTTTAGTTGGATAAATGTATTTTCATTAAATTTATAAATATAATCTATAAATTATTAATTTATCGATTGATATCTGCATGTCATATTAGTCCCTTAAAAATATTTCACATGCAAGCGCAAACATATGGCAGCTTTGGAAAATATGAAAATTGAAGGATGGTAAAAGTGGAATAAGCAAAAGATAACGCCATTTCAGCTTCATCATTACAGAAAAGGCGCGGGATGCGGAGAGACATCATAAATTGTGGCTGTATTCACTGTTGAATTCGTTTCTGAGACAGCAAATGTAACGGTCTTCTTTCGGTTCCCATTTCAGATTTCTCTCCTCAAACGACACGGCAAGCCATATTCATTTTCTTCTCTCTTTCTGTCTTCTTATTTGCAGAGAGAAACCGTTTCTTTCCATTTTCAGCCACAAACCCAAGATACATCACATCATAACATCTCAAAATCCAAAAGAAAATTTAAAAAAATACGTGAAACATGGGCTTTTAGTCCCGTTTCCCCTTTGCAGTGAGCCAAGAAAGGTATAAGCTTATGTTATGGTGCATGAATATATAGGTGTTCATGCATGAATAATTTTTATATATAATCATTTTGCAACATTTATTAATCTTTTAAGTGCAACTCTTATTCATAAGAGCCCTTGTTAGAAAGTATTTAAAAATTCAATTTCAACTGTTAGATATATGAAAAAATCACAATATTTCATTATTTCGATAGTGATTTCGTGTTAATGGATGCATGCTAGCTAGGAATACGCGCACACTTGTATTTGTATATGAATTTATGCATGTGCTGTACTTGAGCTCAGATATTTTTATTTTCATTTGAGTGGATGGATTAATATAGGGATCGAGTCGGAAATCTTGGCCCTGCAGAATTTGGATCTTTGATTCGTGCATGATTCGTCCAATGGGGATATCGTCAGACAATGTTCATGGATTTGTTTTGGCCTTATCCTCAAGCATTTTTATTGGGTCTAGTTTTATTATTAAGAAGAAAGGTCTTAAAAAAGCTGGGAATTCTGGGACAAGAGCAGGTTTGATTTAATTTAGCCATTATTATATAATTAGATTGCTGTCTACCTTTAAATTTTCGTTTTGCAATGGAGGAAAATTATGCTGTATTCGTATTGAATTCTTGAATGTTTGTAACACTGATTATTGTTGAAATGATACCTTTGTTTAATTTCCATAACGTGATCAGGTTCTGGTGGACATTCATACTTGTTTGAACCTTGGTGGTGGGCTGGGATGATAAGTAGTAAGTCTAACATTCTTAGTTCTTTTGGGGAAAAAGTGATTATTTTACATTTCTTTTTGGTTTTGATGAAACTTGAATTATCAACAGAGGGATAGTTATGTTTTTCTTCTTCGATTCGTTCTTTTATTATATGGGATTTTTTGGTCTCAGTTGACTCTCTCTATTTGCATTAACAAACTGCTGATAAGAACAAAATTTGTTTATATGCTTGTCAATAACAGCAAAAATTTTAACCAATTTACCTGAATTTTCTTAAGAGAAGGCTCTAAATGTATTGATTTACATGATTAGCTTCAAATGAATTATTGCTAGCTATAAATGAAACTGCTGATGAGAATGAAGTTCTTGTTGGCACAAGTGCTGGTAAATGTAGAACCCTGTTCACCCATGTAGTAAGAGCAGGTCAACCAAAACAGCAGAAGCTTGCAAGATATATATAGATATAATTATTGGAATCATTAGCCCTGAAAAGCTTAGCATTGAGAACTCTTTAAATTTTTAACTAAACACCCAAATATATATCAATTTTAAATGTATGTTTAAAAGAGGATTATACTTATCGTTGTCTTCATTTGTAAGAAATAAGAAGTACAATTTCTTGGTATTCTTTACTTCTGATGCTTGTTTAACCTTTTTTTTATGGAGATTCCAGATGGCTGCATTATCAGCTTTTGGCTGAAATTTAAATTTGTACTGGTAATTATGTTAGATCAGTTGAAATTCCTTGAGCTTTAGCCTTTTGTCCCAAAAAAGAAAAAAGAAAGTGAATCAACTGCTATTAGAACTTCAGAGGTTGTAAAATGAGCTTTAATTGACAAGAGGTCTGCTGATGTTGTCATGGAAGTACTTCAATGACAGGCCAAGGGATAGGAAGTCATTACCCTCTGTGTCTTTATTTGTTGGCTGAAGTAGAAAAGCTTTCTCGAACACTGCCATTGATGTCAATATAAAGGATTAAAACACAGGTTCAAGTATCTAATTGCATTTTAAACTCGCCCAAGAATTGATGCAAATGACTTGTCAAACGCAGATAGTTCATAGAACTTATGAACACAAAGATAGGTTATAATATAATTATATCACTATATTAACAACATAAAATGCGCATATACAAAAAAGGTGTTTTTTGTTTATATTCATTATTTACCAGTAGTGGTCTATTACCTTGTTATCATCTCTCATCTATGATCTACAACTGTCTGATGATATTACTTTTCTATTTATTTAATTCTGTATTATGTATATTTTTATAGTGATTGTTGGGGAGATAGCAAATTTTGCTGCCTATGCATATGCTCCTGCAATTCTTGTAACTCCTTTGGGAGCTTTAAGCATTATAGTCAGGTAATGCCCATGCCACAGTTTATTGCATGAGAAGATTCAAGGGAAGCTTCCATTTACTTTTCTTTTATTTTCATAGTCTCAGTTTGTGTGTGTGTAAATGTGCACATACATAAATAAATAGGCAGACAAGAATGGATGGGTTTGTATGCGTTATGACATGTGGTATACCTGTGTATAACTTACTAACTAGACAATTATTATGCAGTGCAGTACTAGCACATTTTATTCTGCATGAGAAACTACATATCTTTGGAGTGCTCGGATGTGCCCTCTGTGTGGTGGGCTCTGTAAGTATCGTTTTACATGCTCCACATGAGAGACTTATTCATTCTGTTGATCAACTGTGGCACCTTGCTACGCAGCCAGGTATTTAAGAAGTAAAGCTGAAGCTGATTATTTTGGTAGTAAAGATAGAGTTGATTCTTTTAAGTATCTCGTGATATATTTTTAGAAATAAAAATCGAGAAAAAAAAATAAACATGTTTTTATGCCTGTGATGTAGACCAGTTTTCTGGTATTCTAGAATTTAATATCAGAAGGCAAGAAGCAGTTGGGTCTAATGACATTCATTTTCACAGGTTTCCTTGTCTACGGAGGCATAGTTTTGATTGTGGTTGGTATTCTAATTTTCCGATTTGTGCCAAGCCACGGCCAAACCCATTTGATGGTATATGTTGGAATTTGCTCATCTATGGGCTCTCTTACGGTCTGCAAATTATCTTTGAAACTTGTTTACGTTCTGAGTAAGTTTGTGCTCTCTGTAAATTTCATTGCATAATTCTAATGCAGGTAATGAGTGTAAAAGCACTAGGCATTGCTTTGAAATTGACATTTTCAGGAAGTAATCAGTTCATCTACTACCAGACATGGATCTTTACTGTGGTGGTGATCTTTTGCTGTCTTTTTCAAATTAACTACTTAAACAAGGTAAAATTTTGATGTATAACAGTGAATCTATAATTTGTAGTTAAATCAATGTGAATGTAGATACAACCAAATCATGTGTTAGGAAGGCCTGCTGCAATTGTGAAAGTTTTCTCCCATCTTTTTGGACATTGATATTTTTTGCACAATACTCTGATTCTGTTCAAAAGAGCATGACTGAACTTGAACATTTTAATGGATGAAGATTGTGGATTATATTGGACAATTGTAGTCATGATTAAAACTGTCACTTCAGACTAGTAGTCAGTTGAATTTAGCATATCTTCACTGTTTACTATTTTTTAAGCAATTGGTTTCAAATTATATGGGTAGCTGATATTGCATTACATCTCCAATTGAATGATGACTAAGTTCAGTTTTACATGTTACTGTTTTTTTCCCTTTTTTCAATGAAAAGTTATCAAACTGGTAGTACTAATAAGGTCTCATGCGTTTAACATTTAATTTAGTTCAAATATTTTTCTGCATTTTCTGTTTTCTTGCAAATGCTTAATCTAGAGCGCATATATCGTTTGCAGGCTCTGGATACCTTCAACACGGCTGTTATTTCTCCAATCTACTATGTCATGTTTACAACACTTACCATTCTTGCTAGCATGATCATGTTCAAGGTAAATTAATATGGAATGATTTTGATATGATCTGTTTGTTAGTTGCAGTATGACCAGTAAACATATTTGAACATGCAATAGCTGCATTTTTCAATTACTAACGGGTGTAATTTCTGCTTTTTTTTTATTCCCTCTCTATTTTCTGATTACAACAGGATTGGGACTCACAAAATGCATCACAGATTCTGACAGAATTGTGTGGCTTTATTACAATTCTATCAGGGACCTTTCTTCTCCACAAAACAAAAGACATGGGGAACAATTCAAACACGGATTCTCCTGACTCGATGAACCAAAATACTAACCAAAACTCAAATTCTGATGGCCATAGATTTCAAAATATATGAACAACTTCCAGTTACACCCCCTCAGGATAGACTACTTTCAAAATCCAATGTTACTTTTGAGGTTGAGGGAATTCAGGAAAAAGCTTCATTGCTGACAGAAAAATGTTTATTGACAAGAGAGCATGCAGGTCTGCCTTATGTACTGATCAGAAGATATGTAGGAATTCTTCCAGGTTTAGACTCTTGTTTTTTTTTATAAAAAAAAATTAATTGTAATTTTTAGTTTTCCTCTTCATTCTTTTGCAGAGTCATAGTATGTATATTTTGGACAAAGATGGCTGTTTTGACAGGAGATTTTATGAAAAACTTGAATGACACCACTGCATTTTTCTCATCTTCCACAATTTCTTCTTTAATTTGGCAGAACTCTTGTTATGATATGAACATGTTTGGACATGTACTGTTATGACTTTTATTTTCCATTTTTATGTATTGAGTGAAAGATATTTCATCCTCTAATTCAATTATAATTGTTAAAAAAAATAAAAATTATATATAAAAAAATACAAAAATAACATAAAACAAATAAAAAATTTTAATAGTAATAGTTTATATATAAAAAATTTAAAATTTATATTATAATTAATATGATAAATTTTACGGATTACAAGACGGTCATTAATAATTAATAATTTTAATTATATATTAATAAAATAAAATTTTATTATGCATAATAATAATTATAAATATTAATTGTGAGTTAAAATACACATTATTTTGTATTCCAATTCGATCCCCCATTTATTTGGAATTTGAGAAAACTACTATCAAGAGTAGTGACATATTTGATGTGTAATTGAAAGTCAAAGATGTTTTCGTCCATTTGGAAAACGCCACGTGTATAAATTATTGGAAAACCACGCGGCTACAATTAGACCCAATAGGTTTCTGCCAGGTTTGCATCTTCGAGACGACCATTAGCAGCAAAATCGACGCATTTTACCTCGACTTTGTATTTTGTAACACCACAAGCTGTTGTTGTGCTGTTCGAAATTCGCTTTTGCCTTGTAACTACCGTCTGTCTGTTAACTCCCAATATCACTTTCTCTACCAATTTCCCCAAGAAAATCTCCCACTAAGAAGCTCTCTAAGTAACCCCAGAATTCCATCAGAACTTGAATTTTTTGCATCAGATTGCGGATCTCAAGATCAAGGTGAGGACTATTACTTGCTTTTGGTGCACAAATTTTATCTGGGTTGGTTTTGTTTTTGGGTTTCTCTTCGATGCCACATAATTTAGTGTGTGATAATCTTGATTTTTTCTTCCAAGAAGAAGTCGGTATCCTTGTTTGGATTGGTGCAAGTATTGGAATTGTACAAAATGGTGCCTCCAAGAAGAAAGAAATGGACTGAGGCTGAAGAGAAAACCCTAATAGCTAAGTATGGTGAGATGGTTGCCGATGGCACTCTCGTAAAAATGAAAACCCGAGAAAAGAAATTTAGACCAATTGCTCTGTATGTGAATTCGGTGCACCATGTTCGTGATCCTATTTCGTTTCCTTGGCAATGGTCATGGAAAGATGTTTCCACCAAGGTGCAGAATATGAGGCACCAGTATTCATTAGTTAAGCAGAAGATCAAGAAACCTGAATTTTCAGTTGATAATCCTGTAAGTGGGGAGTGTAAAGGGGACGAATATGATTGGGGTGAAGGGGTTACCCATTGGTCAAACTTTTTAAGGTATAAAGAGGTTTTTGGAGATGTAGCTGCATCGTATAATAGTAGTATCAATAATGGTAGTGATTTAATGGCTATAATTAATGAGGATAGGGTAATTAACGAGGATAGGGAAAATGGTGGGGGATTTGTGGGGGTAGTTAATGGGATTGAGATGGCCGATTTTGGGCAAATGGGTTCAGCAGATGGGGATTTCACTGCAATTGATGGAGGAGAGAACGGGGTGATCAGTTTGGGTTTTGACTATGATGATGATGGGGGTGAGGAAAATTTTGATGGTAATCATGGGAGGGTTAGGGAGAACGGGGATAATGGGTTTGCATATGAAGAGTTGGAGCCTAAAGGTGCTAATTTGAAGAAAAAGAGGAAGATGTTGAAGGCATTGGAGAAGAAGACATTTGGGTTTCTTGCAAATCAGTTGGGACAGTTGAGGGAAATGGAGGCTCGCTTTGAACAACGTGAAGCAGAGAGAGAGCGGGAGAGGCAGAGGAGAGAAAATTTTCGGATAAAGCTCGAGCAGGAATGGGAACAGAAGTTGGAGGAAAGGGAGAAAGAAAGGGAAGGGAGAGAGAAGGCTAGGGAGGAGTTAAGGAGGCAGAGGATCCAAGAATGGGAAGCTATGGAGAAGGAAAGTGAAGAGAGGGAAAGAAGAAGAGATGAAGAGTTGATTCAGGATAGGGAGTGGGAGAAAGGGATGAGTAAGAGGAGGTCAGAATGGAATAATAGGATTGATGAAATGTTGAGTGAACACAGGACAGAGATGGGTCAGATGCAGGCTCGTATTCTCCATGAGCAGCAAAGCCTTACTAGCCAGTTGCTTGGCATTGTTTCCCAGTGGACTGGTCAACCTACAGGGCTCTCTGACCATACTGGCGCTAGTAGCCATTATCTTTCACAAATGATGCAGAATTTACACCATGTGAATGGAATGGTTCATGGAGACACTAGGGTTGAGGGAGAAAATCAAGATGATCAATTCATTGTTGATGGATGATCTCATTTGTGTGACACTTTCATCTGCTTGATCAGCTGAAAAAATGGACAGTTGTGCTGGTATTTTAGCAGTGATTTGGACAAGTGTAAAGGTCAGAAAATTTTTCAATGTTCTTATTGTACTTGAAATTAGATATGATTGTACACTGGTTGTCCAGTTCAAATTTAAGTCAATAAGGGATATATAGATTCCTTTATTTCAATATTTGTTGTAACTGTATTTGTTGAATATAAATTAAGCCCATTTTAACCTTATTTTGGCACAGCCTATGCACTTCTTTGTATCTTTCGTGCTCTTTGTTTTCTTCTCTTCTTTTGTTTATGTCTATTTACTGATAATATAAAATGGAAATCCGATGTTGACGTTTATAAGTGAGGAAACAAGTTAAGGAGAAATGAAGTTGAGAACCATAATCTTAGCAGCTTCTTTGATTTAGTTAAATTTGAATATTATCTTGAATAGAAAGCAATTATCTTGATCATGGTTAATGATGAGGTAATACTGAGAAAATTAATAAGACTCATTCCACATCTTTGAAGCCTTGTTTAAAAATTTAATAGGAGAAAATTGGCATGCTAGTCTCAGATTCACTGTCTCTTATGCAATCATTTGCTATAGTCTGAATTTAAACAAGTGTCACTGGCATACCATAAAACAAACTAAAATGAGAATGCAATTACTGGTTGCAAGGCTTTGTTGTTGTCTTAATCATGGCCAGCAAAATGAAGAACAGTAAAATATTACTGAACCCCATGATAGAATTATTCTTTCTTTAACTGAGTGCCTGATTCACTTTTGGCTTTTAGCATACTTCATAAAATTTGAAGTTCATAAAGATTAAGGCTCTTGCTACTACTGTTCCCAGATAAATTTCAGCTACCTGGGTTTTTTTTTCTTTTTTGTGAAGACGAGCTCTCAGATTTCTTTAAATGTCAATGATTCTGTTTCCTTTTCACCAAAAAATTAAATAGTCTAGTTTAAAAACTATCTCATAATGTGAATCTTGGGTAGCTTTCCCTTGTTTTGGAGATTGTGGGTGAATGCCTGGAAAACATCTCCTGGGAGAGTATGCTTTTGTGGATAATAATCATATCTCTTTTGTGTTTTTGGTACATCTATAGTTTTTTAATAATAGTTTCTCGTTAAAAAATGATAACCTCGTTCACTTGTCTCTCTTTCGTGATATTTGCCTTCAATTCACTTGAACTTTCTTTAAAACATGCTCCTAGGAGAGAGAAATTTATGCTGCCATATTGCTTTCTGCCAGTCCCCTCATATGTGATCATTTTTCTCCTTGGATTTGTAGCTTTGGTGGTGACTTTTGTTGTTCTGTAATAAGGGTTGTAAAATTTTAACAAAGTATATGAGAACATAATTGATTTGATTCATGTATATAGAAGGAGCAAAATATTGTTCTAGTCTTATATTAGGTATAGTTTAGTGGAAAGCCTAAAGAACTAGCTGCCCAGAGATTTCAAATATATTTAAGATATTTGTGTGTACACTTTTTCTTCACACTTATAAAAGCACTACTGCTTTGGATACACATGGACTTATCTCTTCAAACCAGAGGTAGTTTCCAAAGAGAATGAATGAAAGAAAGGGTTTGTTTTTATGTACGATTTAATTGTTTTTAGCTTAATTTGTACTATATCTTTGATTCATTTAATTTATCTCTGGGAGGGAGTGGATTATTTTGTGCAAAATCTATTTCTTATGCATTATGTTGACAGGCTGGCGTCTGTTTTCTTATCCCTTAGTGAAAATAGCATGAAATAAAAGAATCCATCAACTTAAATGAGGCCACTTGGAAGAATGTTGAAGCTTTCGGATACATGTTCAATGCCTTTCTTGATGCTTTCTTGGATTTTGCCTTTTAGGCTTAAGTCAAACTGCTCTTTGAGTACACTACCAATTTCAAGCATGTCTCAAGCCATACAACCCCAACAAACAAAAATGTGTTTGCACTAAGAAAAATATGACTGCACATGTGTAGGCATGAATATTTGGACTCATTGGCCCGTTGAAATGCAGTGTCTCATCAATTGCCATTTCAAGATGGTGTTATCCGTCTTCATGGCTCAATTTCCACATTTTCTTTCTATTTTTGCTTCTGGTGTGTTTTGAGAATGTTGTGTAGAACTTTTAATAGCAATAGTGGGACCGAAGAAAAAGGTTTGAAACTTTTTTCTTATTGTCTTATTTATATATTTATAAATTTACAGGTATGTGGGTTGCTCGTTACTATCTCATTTTTCAAGATATATTGTTAAGTTTGGCTTGTCAAGTTATAACAATTATAGGGTCATCAGACATTAGACTGCCAACTAAATGACAAAGATGCACAGCCATGCAATTCAGAGAAACGATGATAAGCTTGTGTTTTAATGCCAGGCACTAGATGATCAGTTAACAATTGTGTTGATACCTGATTTTGGACTGTTAGGTGTCAACTTGTGATTTATTTTTTTGCGAAAATCCTTGCCCTCGAACTTTAGAAACGTTTTTGGGTTGGCATCAATGAAATGTCAAAATGCTCTAAATAAAGGGTAACACAGAAGGAAGAGGATCCATAAATTTTTCTGAATCTTTACTGTTTTGTTGTCAAAAAGCAATCAGAATAAGGCATCAAAGAGAAAAAAGTCAAAACTTAAGACATTCCTGATTCCTTTCTATCTTACAATAGTCACCGGATTATCAACGAAGTAGCTTGAGTTTGTTGTAGTTGGTTTTATAGAACTATCTTTCAATAGGATTCTGATACATAGCTCGCTTAGAATTTTACCAAATCTTATTTTCCCCATTCTTTTACGTAAAATTAGAAATCCGATTTAGAAAGAGTCCTACTAAAATCTTAAATCATGCAAAGATGTTTTAATGAAATAATACTCCCCATTACTATGACTTTGCGGATAACCTCATCTATCCTCAAAAATATGACTGGAGGACAATCGTGACTTGTTCTCGGTATGATCTATAACCCGCTTTCATCCTAAAGTTTTCTGATGAGGAGAGACTATCTATGCTGACATGGGCATTTCTGCTGCCGTGGAGTGCATTTGGCTTATGAAAAATATCACGACCCAAAAGATTGAAAGCTTTTCATGTGGGAAAAGATTTATCCAGAGGAGGCAGCAAACTTTTATCATGGCGAATTGCCTTGCAAATTATGTTTTGTTGCATCTTAAATGATTTTAGTTGAGTCAGACTTAAAATTGGATAGCATTCTTGCTCCTTGGATTACAAATCATCATATAATGTTTGCTCGGATCAACCAATAAACTTGCATCCTTAGTGATACATGCGTAATTGTTATGAGACTAGCTGCACTATGCACCCTTTCAAAAATCCCCATTGACAGAATTTGTGCTCTGTTTGCATGTGTCCCGTTGGCAAGACCTTTGTTTTCTACTACAAGCATAATTTAGGGTCATCCCTGTAGGAATTATATAGATCATACAGGGGGCCAAACCTAAGAACTACTGATCAGAGTGAACCAAGATAAATTGCTTGCCAACGTAAATCAAAATAGCATATGATGCTTTTATTGTTTTACAATATTCAATCACCCTTCAGAGCTAATATGTTCTGCTGATCGGCGCTTTGTCATTCTGTCACTACTTGCTGCAAAAGGAAGGCTCTCTGCTGACACAATTTCTAACAAGAAAACCTACGAAAGTGGTATGTGTCCACAATGCAATAGAAAAACAATCATACTTCTAGTCTCCTGGACCGTCCCTTCCATTTGTTTTACTTTGCACATAAATAATTCTGTTCTAGTAACGCAGGAGATGAGTCGGTTCCCACCAAATCAATTTCCGACCATCTATCTACTCACGTAATGTCGCATTTTTGAATGCATTAGGTGCACGTGGTTAAGAGATCGCATGTACTCAGTAACTGAGAATATATACACGAGTTGCACCGCGCAACAAGAATCCCATATAGCTAAAAGCTAAAACATACAGTTTTAACCAACATTTAATCTCGACCATACACTAAGGAATTTTAACCATTAACTGTTCTACTTCTCTTTATTTCTGCACTACTGCTTTTGACGGTGCAATAAGAGGTTGTGGATCTGTAGCCAGCTCTAGCTCTGTGTCCAGTATCAAGTACATCTTTGCTTTATGCTGCATAGGCTGATGCTGCAGGTGACGTATCATCTTCTTCAATTTCATGCACCCCCCACTGCCGACCTACAATTCTGGGTCCAAATTTTATTTATTTATTTCAAGTTATATAAATATTTCTATGAATCTTTAATATTAATAATAATTAAAAAAAAATTTTATTTTAGGGAAAAATTTTATCATTTCATATTGAATTTGTAAAATTTAAGGTGAAATAGGTTTTATTTGACTCAAAGGTAGTCAATGGTTTGAATCACCGAAATACAACAACGGTTTGGGGCACTGCATATATTCATGAAAACGGTGGTTGCATTAAGTGAACATTTTCAAAACATGAAAGGATAATATAATATTAACCCTATTCCTTGTTATTTATCATAAGTTAAAAGGATGTACCATTGTTCTTTACATTCATTTACTTAATCAACATCACGTCCTCTTTTCCGTCGTTCACTTCTCCCTCAGAAAACTGAAAAGAGTTGTGCTAAAAAGTCTAATACAATCGTAGACAACAATCTACTTTCCAGGTTCATCAGCCACATAACTGTTAATTGAATGAAACTTTCCAGGAGTAATTCACAATACTATAATTCGACAGTAAAGAATTGACGCTGAGCAACATATGCTCCCCCCCCAGAAAACAACAGATGTTAACTGTCAAGGCTTTATGGAAGGTGCTACATTCAAAAAAATTTGCACCTGTATAAGAATACAATAATTCATTTACACTAAACTTGCAGACTCACTGTTAAGACAAATACCGGCTAGCCATATTGTATCACGTATCCACATATTCTGGAGACTGGATGGTCCGGACAAGCTCCTTCAAGTTAGCCAATACTTGCCTTGGTCCTAAACTCTTAAAACCAATGAAATTTAAGAGCTGCTCTATGTCCTAGAATCATAGGAAGATACAGTCAAGTAGAAGCATATGCATCTTAATTTTACATTTATGCAAAGCAATTTCTAGCAATGAAAACATTATCAGCTGAAGGAATAATATTTAAATCTGAAATAATAAATCAATATGATTGTTACATAATATTATTCCCACAGAGGATAATAAACAAAACACCTTAGAAGGCCGAGTCAACAAGTAAAAAGCATGAGCTACCACAAAAGTTACAATCACAAACGCATAATAGCTTGAGAGAAGGAACAAAAGGAAAACAAAAAGTAAACCACTTGGTATCAGAATCATAAAATTACCATGCTAATACCCTACACACCATCCTCCACATAAGGGATTTCTGTCTTCCTATACAGTACCCAAAAGGCACAAACTTTGTGTGCATCCTACCACATTGCATCTATTAGATTCTATCCCTTGAAATTGCTAAGTTTTCAATCAAATATTTGAAATCGTGGTATTTTGTACAGTGAGATGACTACTTCGCAATTCAAAGATATTCAAAGTATATTTAAGTGGCAAAAAATATTTTAAAGCATAATATAAACAATTAAGACGCAGAAACCTAATATCTTATTTGCTTCATACATTAGTTTATTAAGCAAAGAGCATCTTTCCAATAACATTTCTGCAGCAACTTCTTAGCACAAAATCACTATGCTATGTTTGGCTCACAATTGAATTAGGTGCAGCATTGCAAGAAGCTGCAACATGGGGCAAAAGTCCTAGTTCTCATTACCACAAATTATGTTCATCCCAATAAGTAACATCCAGAAGTTGACTTCCCTTGACAGCACTTAAATACCGTGCAAGTGAAAATAAAAATCCAAATAAAGCAGATATTTTCAATTATGCACCAGATCATGATTTCAAAAGCTAGAAACCAAGATATTAAATATATATATAACGCAACAGTTTGGTAATTATCTAACCACATCAGTTATTATGTAATTGATATTTATGCATCTTTTGCCCTTTTTTCACCATTGAGAGCTATAAAGTGACACTTCTGACTTAAAATTATCATCATGCCACAGCACAAAAGCAAAGACTTTAAGATAAAACACCATTAAAGATATATACCAAATAGAAAGATCAAAAAAATACTAATAATAATAAAAAAGATTAAAAAAAAAGATCACACACGTTACAATAATAATAATAATAATAGACAAATAAAGACTGAAATCCTGAGACCATATGACAGAGCAGTGACACTAACAAAGTAACTCAGTTTGCAATGCCTAAAATCCCATAACTAGTTCCATGCTAAAACACCGAAACTAGAACAATAAAGTAGATTCAGCTATTGTTTTAAAGTGAAACCTCATGTTCACCATTGAAATGATTATAAAGAGAGTACCTTATTTAACAAGAATACAGCATAAGCTGCTCTTGTAGTGTCTTGACCTTCTAAAAAGAGAGGAAATTCTACAGGCTTTGTATTTGTGGAAGTTGCTGTATTTGATGACAAATCAGATGATGTAGGCTCTATTGAAGGTGCATAGTCATTGATATATGAGCGAGAGCCTCCCAAGCGCAAGGGATAGCGTAAAGGAACTTCTAAATAGGAAGCTATAAGTGAAACAGTCTGCAAGAAAAGCCAAAATCATTATATACAATCCAATTAATTGGCTTCACAGCAAGCAGAACAAGCAATACAATATGGCTGCTGATTAAAGTTCACTAATTATTGATAACAGAAAATGTGTGCATTTAACATAAATGAATAAAAAAGTTTAAACTGCTAACTTTTTTACAAGCCAGCCATTCACAGAGCAAATGAATAAAGAAAGTGCATCTGGTTCAGAAGTTTAACTGGCTATTCGATGCCCACTAAAGACAACAAAATATACCAGTTAAAAGATTTATGATGAGTAAAGAAAAAGAACACACATGTGCAATATATCCCAGGGCAGTTGCAGACCTCTGAACTTCCTTCTTATCAGTAAAGAGACTCATCTTTGTACGAGGAAGCATGGTCAAATGCAGGCCTAGAATAGTGAAGGATCCTGGATTTATGGGTTTAGAACCAGCAGAACTACCTGGTAGAACCAAATATAAAGGTGAAGAATGATGACAAGGTCTTAGTACCAATTCATCATGAGACAGCAAAGATTATGAAAAGCTACTACTGGTAAATGGTGAACATGCAGCCTAGTTCACACATTTTGAGAGATCTCTGAATAAAATGTCGATCTCTGAATAAAATGTTCTATCTTTTTCTCATGAAGAGGTACTTGGTAAATGGAAAACATGCAGCCTAGTTTAGACTATTTGAGAGAACTTTAAATAAAGTCAAAACAAAAATGTTAATGTTATCTTTTTCTTTAATTACACATCCACAGAATAAAATAGACACGCATTTTAATGCACAAATATGATTGGGAAGCTTTAAAAACTAGAAGAACAAAAGAATTAATTTGATGAAAAATCTCAAGTTTGAAAATGGGTTTTCTTGATTATATTACATATACCATCTGGGAGCTTATTTATACACCCCACTAGAAAATTACCTGATTTATGAATGCTTGGAAAAGACTCAAGCTCTTGCTCTTGTTTTGGTGCGACTAAGATCTTCACAGGATAGAGAAATGATACTTGTGAAATCATAAATTGTTGTCGCATTTGCAACATCTTCTGCAAGTTTTGGAGATGACCATAGCCCCTTTCCCCAGCAAGTAACCTGTTTGATTCCTGTAATAAGAGAAAATTTTCAATTGCATCAATATACCTTTGATTTCCCCAATTAAGAATTCTTGAAAATTAAGACAATGTCATCAGACTCTATCATATTAAGAAGACACCAAGCTGCAGCCTAGATATCATGACCATCAGTCCCCAATTAGCCAATATCAAAATGGGTTAACACTTGATACTTCATTCATCGGAACTTTTTGTGTTGATCACCAATACTGACAATGCATCTCAAAGTAGAGGAAAAGTAGTATCAGCAAGGTCACAAATTCAGGATATAAGGTGTATTGGTGGCACTCTAGTATGACTACAAATTCCATAATTTCATCTCTTTTATGGCCAACATATTTGCCTCGCAAAGGCAATATGATGACCTCAATATCCAAAAAGATTAACAATTTATTAACCATTCATTGATATTAACTCAAAACAGGTGATCCAGTATTGGCATTGAATTCGAATTAGTTTATGATCACCATAAAGAGAAAATACTATCACTTATAAAGTTTCCACTACATTGCATTACTAAAACAAAAATGTACACAACATTTCTTATAATCTAATATTTAATTCATAATTTTTTTGGTATCTAAAAAAAAATTCAATGAAGATTACCTGCAGCCGCTTTCTAGCTACAGATAGAGCAGACCCAGCCACTAACAGAGACCTGACTTCCATACTCAGCTTCTCCTCCTGCTTTGTAGCATCCTCTGCTGCAACCTTTGAACGCATTGACATTTTCTCCATTAAGAATCTTCTACCCTCCAGCTTCTCTTGCATCTCTTCAAGCTCATTTGATTGATTCAATAACTCAACCTTAACCTGTCCACCATATTGCCGCCCGCTAACCAGCGGGCTAATCCAATAAGGCTCAAGAATCTAAAAGATAGGACACAATAACATAGCCCTTATAAAATGTCAACCAATAAGCTTCACCAGGATCTCCATTCACAGATAGTAAAAGACTCATGTAAAACCTTACACATTCATTCTTCATATTCTTGATTTCCTTTGATCAATCATCCTCTTGAGCTTAATCTCTAAGACTTCGCTGTAAAACCTTCTTCAATTGCAGGATATAAAAAGTTTGTTAACAATTTAGTCCTTTTACGAAATGACACACACTCTAAGGCTTTTATATTGTAGACAAAAACGGGAAGGAATGATCTACTAGTCTTTCTCCTCCATTTTCTTAACAACCAAGCAGAGCCTAAAACTTCAACTCGGACTACTACATCAAAATGGCCAATTTCTGAATCAATAAAACTCCATCTCAGCTGAACCTAACACAATTATACATCCCCAGTCAACTTAACCGTATCAATTAAACCCAAGTAAAAATGCATTTTACAACTAACCAACGAATTTAAACACAAATAACACACACACACAGAGAAACACACAAGACCCTACCTGAATAAGAGACTGGAGCTTTTCTTGAAGGGCTTGTTTTTTCTCCTTAGCTTCTCTGAGCGCAGAAGAGAGACTCCACAATCGCGAGACTTCTTGCTCGTAATCTTCCCATTCGATCACTTTCAACGTCTCTGGATCTATAGCTTTCTTTGCTGAGTCCGAAGTACAGAGACTAGAATGTTCTTGTCGTTGTTCCATTTAGAATCAAATTCGTGAGAGCGTGAATTCGAGAATAGAACAAGGGTCGACCTCATCTCCTGAATTCACCAACAGTTAGGGTTTTGGGTCATGGGGTGATTGTTTGGCTTGATTTTCTCTGCATAATAGGATGGAAGAGAGAGAAAAAGAGGAAACGTAGACCGGGTAGACGCTAAAGAAGGAATTTTGCCGTCTTCAGACTCCTCGCGAGGATTCGCTTGGGTTGTACTTAAAAATAAAATCACCTTACATTGTTAACTTGACCGATTCGGAGGCCCGTACCATGAAAGGAAAACTGGACATCCGGTTCAGGTATCCAAATTTTCGGACACTTGATTTGTGTTATTATCCTTTGACCTAAAACATCATAATTGAATATAATATAGATGTATACGGTTCATATTAGCATAAGATTAATCGTATATTGCATGAAACAGTCGATTTGGTTATGCATTGCTTACATTTAAAAATGAATAATGGTAAAGATAAGATATGTTAATTTGATATATATAGGATCAGGGTTTATATTAATTCGATTCGAATTTGAGTTCCATAATGAACATCGATAAATGGCTAAAAAGCAAACTTTGGTCACAGTAATTAAATGTCGCATGAAGAAATTTATGGTGATAAGTTTAAAGCATAATGATTAATAGTTCGTATTCATATTGGTGTAGGATTTTGGCATATTATGTACCCCAAAACCTATTATAATTAGACGACGGAAAATTTTTATCCACGCAATATTTACGATTGACATGAGATTTGATGAAGTAATAATTTATGGTAGTTTAGAGATAATGACATGTTACTAAATATTAACTATCAACGTTAACTTTCAAAATATGTGATATTTAAAAAAATCCGAGCAAGCTCATAACTTCTTTATAGTGAATTTATATGGTCAAATCCATGAATTTAAAGTAAAAAAAAATTCTAAAGAGAAAAAAATTATTATCAGTAAAGAAAAAACAGTACTTTTAAAATAATATATAAATCAAAATAAATATACATAAACGTTGTTTATATTTATGAATTTGAGACTATCGGTAAGAAATTCCCGTTTAATTGGTATTTTTATTATATATTTGATATGTGTTGAAAAAGTATGAGATGATTTATGTTGTTGGTAAAATTTTGTAATTTGTTACATGTTGGCCTATAATTATTTCTTCATTAACTATGGTAATTTTGAAACAAAACAGTCAAGAATACCCTTCTATTTTTGAGTTGACCAGTAAACAAAGAAGTAAAAAAAAAGGTAGTGCCGATTTTTCTTTTGATTTGGGATAAATTTTGGAACATTTTCTATGCCAAGCAAAGCATATTAACATAATTTAAGCGTTTGTGGTGATTAGGCTGCATTTTTGCCTGAAAATCCCTCGAGTGGGGACAAAGCAATCAAAAGGGATTCGAATTTCGCTCAATTTTTTGTCAAATTATAGTCTGGGTATTTGAGTTTGACCCTTAATCAGATATGATTCTGTTTTAAGGGTGCTGAATTTTCCGAATATGATAGAAGAAATTTGTGCTTAATTCAACTTGGCAAGACCGAACAAGTACTTTGAATTGTGCGATCCTGGTCGTTAACAATTTATTTATTTGTAATATGTTGTCCTGAATATGATTTGGAGTGCATTTGTGGGATTGCTTATCTACGTAGTATTTAAAAATTTGAAAAAAAATAGTAATTGCTTTCCCAGAAGGTATTTTTAGCGTTTTTCAGACCTCAAATATAAACATCAAGATTTTCTCTGAAACGACCCTTTTTTTGGGGTTTACATGGGTTGTGAATATTAGGATTTGGGTTTTGTTTGATTTTGTAGGAGAGTGATTTGCACACAGAGAGAACTGAGCATACAGATTTTGTTGATCAGACTTCAGAGGCTGCAAAGCCAATAAGTTTAGAAGTTCCAAAAGCAACTAATGACTCTGGAGAGGCCATGGATGTGGATGCAAGTAGCATTAGCCAGTCAGAAGGTACTGTCGGAATAGAGTAGTTTCTCTCTCTTTTTTCTCCTGGTAGTGGACAAATGCTTGTATTGTTCTGGGAGGATTTAGGATTTGTTTGCATTTTATTGACTCTGAATTATAATAAGTATGCCTTTCCAGTGAGCTTCATACCTAGAGCATGTTCTATAGGCATGTTCTCAAATATTCAAATACTTTGATGACATTGTGAGCATGTAGTTTTGTCTGAATTTACTAAAATCTTATCTTTTACATCTCTCTATCCTTGTAGACAAGCTTGTTTTATCCTCTAATTGTTTCTCTGTCTGTCCGATGTATTTCTTCTACCTTTTCTTTTTCAGGGTTTCTGGATGGTTAAAGAGTAGCCATTTAATTTTTTTTTAGTTCATATTGTGAATAGTCTCCTTCTGTCATTAAGAAACATTATTATTACTCTTGGTATTTGTTAATTGTTTTGCTGCTTGTGCCGTGGTTATCAGATTTTGAAATATCAAGGCTCTTGGAAGAAGTTTACCTTCCTGCAGCTGTATTTTTCTGTTGAAACTGGACTGGTCTTGTGCGGTACTATTCATTGCCTTTTTTTTTGCATTTGAATATTTCTTTTTTGTTTCTTTTGTAGACATGGTTGTGCCTGATGTTGACAAAAAGCTACTTAAGGAACTAGAAGCAATGGGTTTCCCTATGGCCTGGGCAACCCGGGCTCTTCATTATTCTGGTGAGTCATTGGATATATTATTGCCTGATTTTTTGTTAGCTTTCTTAATAATATTTCATTGACTACGGCCAAGGCTGCATTTTACGGGTTTTCCTATGTTTGTCTTTTTGGAGAAGAGGAACCACGATTCTTAAGAGTTTGTTTGACAAATGGTTTATTTCTTATATTTCATGTTGATATATTCCATAATATGATGCCCATCTGTCAGTTGTTGCAATTAGCAAGGGCTCCCTTTTGAAGTTCCTCTGCTCAAGTGGGAATGAACTTCCTCAATCTTTTATACTTCTCTTGAATTATAGTTTTTGATAATTTTTTCTGCCATTTCTTTTTACATTATAAGACTTATAACATACAATTCATAGAGAAGTGAAACTATGTCATTTATGAAATATCTGTTGAGAATGGAACACTAAAAGCCTTATCAGACAAAGGAGAACAAGACAATAAAGGTTCCCACACTGCATCAACATCTTCACTTGTCTTTTTCTTAATATATGTTTTATTGATCGTTTTGTTTTCTGTTAGCTAGTTATTGATTAATAAACCCTTTTTGGTTTTTGGAAATTGATGCATGTACTATAGAAATGTGCAGTTTTCAATGTTCTTTTAGATGTAAAGGTTTTGTGTTCACTGTTGAATGATGGTTTTCTTCAAATGTTATTTTGCATATGTTCATCTTCAGGTAATGCCAGTGTTGAGGCTGCTATAAATTGGGTAGTTGAACATGAAAATGATCCAGAAATAGATCTGATGCCCATGGTATGATATCCATATTCATTTAGATGTGCATGTCTTGATTTTCTTAAATTCTGGCCCTGCAATTATTCTTTGATAGATACCTCCAATGCTTTCGCATATTTTTAAATACTATAATGTTATGTGGAAATAAAAAGGCTTGTAGCAGCCTTTTTCTAATGCAGGGTGCCCAGAAAGTGGGCTCCCTACACCCAAGATTAATAGTTTGGTGGTTAACTTTTTTTGTTCGTTGTAATAAGAAGGTGAATATTATACTATAGTGCAAAAAAATGAGATAATGGTAGACTAGATGTCCACTGAAGAGGCAAACAAATAACTTGACAAAGGAAGCCTTTTGATTAGAAAGAATTCAAATATAAAAAAGGGGGAAATTTCACGAAGTAATCACCTTTTTAACTCATTTTACCGAAATAACATGTTGCTTTATTTTTTACCAATCTAACTGACAATACAGATTTTGGATGAAAATACCTCCCATAGCCAAAACTCAATAAAGTTTTGCATCTTTCATTTTCAAACTCAAAACCTTGCACACTCTCTTGAAATTGGCAGCAAAGAGGACAGCGCGGTGAAGGGAGTGACAGCAAAGGGTTTAGGTAAGTTTCCCACAATTGTTTTACAATTGTTGTCCAAAATGATTAGGATTAATTAGTTTATGATGAATATGTTGCTTATTTATGTGATTGGAATTTTTTTTATTGTTGATTTTGGTGCTTGGTTTTTGTAAATTTTTTTGGAGAATTTTCATTGAAAACCTTAGTTTTGAGCCCCCTTGAACATGGATGCAAAAATGTGATATTTAGTTCAAATTTTCTGGCAAAATCCACAAACCAATTAAAAATACTTACCAAACATATAAATGAGCAACTATTCATAATAAATCAATCATTGCTAATCATTTTGGACAAAAATCATTAAAACATTATAGGAAACTTCCCTAAAACCAGTGCTACTAGGGTCCCTTTGCCACCATGAGAGTGTTTTGAGTGCGCACAGTTTTGGCTGTGGAGGAGAATGAAAAATGCAACATTGTTAAGTTTTGGCTATGACAGTATTTTCATCCAAAATCTATTTTCTTGGTTACTTTGATAAAAAAAAATAAATAAAGCAATCTGGCTATTTCTGTAATTGAGTTAACAAGGTGGCTATTTTGGGTAACTTTCCAAAAATAATGAGTGTTTTGTGTGGAGTCCCAATATGTTCCTTGACATTTTAAGACACCATAGCCCTTTTTGCACTTGGAATAAGTATATTTTTTTAGTAAAATGATGCCAGTGTTTTTTTTTGTTTTTGGTGTTTCGGTTTGTTTAGCGGCTCTCATCTCTCATCTTGACATTATAAAAGCCATGATGTTCAATGGAGAGATTGGTGGATATGTATGTGTGTGTGTGAAAAAATTTCAGGTGCAAATGTCCAAACTTTTGAACATCCGGTGTATTGATTCAAATCCCACATTTAAACAGTGTGGATGTCCAAAGGGCTTTGGTCCAGTTGTCTAGATATTTGTAAATTCTAGAAACAGCTGAGATAGACTTTTATTTTAAAAGTTGATAAAACAAATAATTTAAAGAATTAAATGAAAAGGAAATTTGTTTCTTGCCACCCCCTACATTTCACCTCCACTTTGTAATATGAAACACTTACTTCTCTTTCTTTCATTCATTCCTTTTTAAAAAGTTTTTGTAAAGTAGAGGTGCAGTGGACGAGGCTGGCATACACCAAATTGTATTTTTCATTTAATGCTCTAAGTTATTGTGTTCTATAGACTCTTAAAACAAGAGAGCATCTCAGCTGTTTGATAATCCAACGGCTGACGTTTGGTTCTGATTTTAGAAACTTTTTGGATCACTAGAAGAGAAATCCATTGTATAGATATAGAAGAGAATGATGAGAGAGTGACAGATACAACACGGCACCATTTGGTTGTGTTTTTCTCCAAGTAACATCTCTCACTAGAGGACGATACTGTAATATCTATTTCTCATTGATCTTATGTTGAATCAAATTCATTCTAGTAACTGCAACCCTATGCAAATATCATAATTATGTTTTTCTGGTTCACGAACAAACAATTATATAGATAACAAACTTCCTTGTAGAGTCTTGGTGGGTTCAATGAGTAAAGTGGGAGCATGAAATCAAACAGTTGGTTTTGTGATATGTGTGTTGTGTGTATGTTTTTACATGTCATGTTTAATCTTGTTGGGTTATTTGTGCTCAGGTGCCGGCCAGCACTGGTAGTGAGGCTCCTAAATCTTCTCTTACACCAGAAGAAATTAAGCTCAAAGCACAAGAACTTAGGTATGGCATATTTTAATGCAACGTCTTTCTTCACTGATGCACTTTTTAATCACTAGTAACTGACTTTTGTGGAGAGACCATCTCTGAGTAGGCCAACACTATTTTCTTGTTGTTTTCGGTTGCATCCTGTTGGGCACTGTCACTGTTTGTTTAGGCTGGGGTGATTTTAGTTTAGTTTCTAGGCTCAATCTTGCTAAGGTAAAAGAAGCAGTTCTTTGATTCTTGTTTCATGTTTAACCCATTATTTAACTGGTTAAATCTAATTAAATAAAATTTTATCTTGTTTTGATTTCTTTTTGGAGGTTCTGGGAGTTTAATTTTGCTATTTTTTAATGTTCTCAAACTGTTGATTAAAGTATGTGCATAATAGTTCTTTGAAGCACTAAAACTCATCGCCCATATTTTAGGCTTGCTTATTTTCTACCAACTATACCAGTTGTTGCTGTATCTAAGTTACTGTTCTTGTAAATGTTTGAAGGGAACGAGCCCGGAAGAAGAAAGAAGAATGGAAAGAGAAAGGGAAAAGGCGCTTTTTAATTTTCTTTTTATTATGTTATGGTGACATGCAATATAAAATACAAATACATAAATACATATTCAACAGTTATCTTTGTCTCTATGCTTCCATGTGACAATTGTAATGATTTATTTTTTCATTTTCTATGTGCATGCCACTCTGTTTCACTGGCAGTGATTAGATTAATCTGCATAATTCCCATATAAGCATAGTTTGGGATTGTGTAACATTGTGCATGGTTAGCATGTGCTGAGAAACTGGGGGAATTATTAATTGTTTGGGTTCTATTTATATTGCGAACTTAAATTTAATCTGTTGCATTTATCAGTTTTCAATTTTTCCCTTTCCTATTAATTCTTAATTGAGCCAATGTTTGCCATAATACAATCACCAAAATATGATAGTAGTGTTGAAAGAGGGAAGATCATTTGTGGAGTTTTGCTCGTGTTGATAAATGACCTCAGTTCTGCTTGATTTGTCATTATTTCATTATTAGAAGACTGGCAATGTCCGCGAGTCCTGTAAAATATAATGGAAGAGGAGAATTCTCCAAAGTAAGGAGATAGTATGATTAAAGAGAGTCCTCTAGTGGAAAAGTTGTTTCATTAATGGAGACTAATTTTATACGAGTTTTATTAAGACTATGCTACACCTCAAAATTTTCGGTCAGGCATCTAGGTAATTCCATTTTTTGAGCTTCAATGTGATTGCTTCAAACATGATTTCTACATAGTTCTACAAACTTCAAGGATAGGGATGAGAATACTAACAGTGGGGAAGTATTATTTTTTAAATATATGTATAATTTAAATGCAGTCACAGTACATTTCCGGCACAAATTTTACATAGAGAGTATCTCCTGAATAACAAATAATTGTTTTTACCGTTGCAGTCATTGTTACTTGTTAAATAACAGTTTGTGGGCTAATTTTTATTCAGAAATTCTTTATCAGTGAAGTAATGTCGGAAGTCTGATCTATATTCAAGATACATTGTATTGTATCTTTACCTCTTTAAGATTATTTTTTGTATTTGGGTAACTTGCCTGTCTTTTGTATGACAGGAAAGAATTCGAATAGGCAAGGAACTCCTAGAAGCTAAGCGGATTGAGGAAGAAAATGAAAGAAAACGGTTTGTCGTAGTCTATTGTATCTTCTGAGTTCACTTCATTCTGCACTTGGTTTAATTTTAATATTGTAGGACATAAATGCTCATTTTATTTGTTGAATTCATTTTCCATTGGTATGAAAATTCTGATATGCACCAGTTTGTTGGCGCTGCAGAAAGCTGAGAAAGAGGAGGAGAGAAGAGCTAGGGAAAAAATTTGGCAGAAATTGGAAGAAGACAAGGTTACTTCTACCTTTCTTTCTTTTTGTTTCATTCTCCAATTGTCATTTATCTCATTTAAAAAGAAGGGTATTTAAATATATCTTGATATGAGTGGTGAAAGACCTCACTAATTCTTATATCATGCAACTAATAGGTAATGGGAAAAAATGCATGTACAAAATATCCAACTGTATCTCATAAGTCATTCTATTTTACTTTTAGAATTGCCTATTATAGTTGGCTGAGTTTATTTATGATGTTTTGACAGGCAGAAAGGAGGAGAAGACTAGGATTGTCGCCAGAAGATCCTGCAAACGTGAAACGTTCTGCGACCTGTTGTGGAGGAGAAAAAGGTAGGAGGTTTATTTGATTATTATGGTTCTGATGTATGTCATTTAAAATTTATTACAGGATGATTTTGGTAAATATGTATCTTTCTTTCATCTAAATTTCAGAGCTCATTGCCTGTTAGACCTGCCACAAAAGTAGAGCAAATGAGAGTGTTTGTGGTCTCTTAAACAGAATCACAAGGTAAAATTAGTTGGTACATGATGCTTTTGATTATTGCTTGGCTATTAAACACTCTTTGAGGGACTTTACATTCCTAGACTGCTAGTTGTATGTGGTGGGCTGGTTTCCACCTCATATGAAGGTTACCAAATTCAACAAGGTTTGGGGATCCTTTGTTAAAGGGTTTCATAATTGAATAAATAATAGGAATTCTAGTCCTAAATAGAAAAAAAAATATATGTTAGACAAGAATAAGGATAGAAAAACAACATAGGGTGAGTAGAGAAAAGAAAATGGCTAGAGGAGAGCAGTTGTAGGAGTAACAAGTGGTTATCCTCTCTTTTACCTATCTTATAACTCACTAGGTGACATTCTTTTATTTTTTGTTTTTTCTTTGTGGAGAGCCAAGGATGTTGTCTCTTGATGTTGTGGGCTCCCAGTATTTGTCCTAAAGAAGATATTTGATTGTAATCCTATTATTTGACATAGTGGATTTAATTTTTGGACTACAGTCCTGTGATTTTTTCCATGGTGGGTTTTTTACATTAAAATTGTCTCTTATTGTGGGTTTTTGATTTTGAGTATTTTATTTCTGCCTCATTGCTGTGTTACAACCCTATTCTAATCACAGAGGGAATCGAATTATTATGCAAATGTGTTTTAGTGGTTCCTTCACAACAATATGTGATGGCTTTCAATTTACAATTTCTTGGTGTCATTCAGTGGTTGTGTATTATTCAATTTGGAATTTTTATTGTCACTTTGACTGTCAATAATGCTCAATTTGAAATTATTTGTTCTCAATTGCTTAAAATTCATAAACTCAGAGCTGATATTGGGAATGTCTGATTGTCCTGAAATTTGGACCCATGATGTACAAGGATAAAATGTTGAGTCCTATAATTGGTTCTGTAAAAGGTACATGTTACAATGAGTTTTGCAGTGGTGAAAGAGTACCATAGCCTCTTGTATGTCAAGAGCAATAATCTCTCTTTTGACATTCGCATGCTCACAAATACACCCATGCCCAAGCACGCCAACTGCATGAGGTTGAAAGGAATAATAAAACTGGTTTATGCAATTAGATAATATTGTATTTCAGAAGTTTTATTTTACATTCAAGTATAAGAGAATGTTGCCAAAGGTCTCTCTCAAGCATTTGTAATGTCAGGATTTGAATGTCTGTGCCTTGTTTGTTGCATTAACCATGTAACATATGACTGACCCGATCAAGGAAGTTTGCAAGGACTGCTGACAAAATAGCTTCTATTTGACGTCAAACAAGAAGCTGTGCAGTTAAAATCAAATGAATATTTCTGGTTGCATCATTTATGGTACAAAATAATTTTACTGGGAACTATGCATATAAACATATCCTTGTACATATTTTAACATCTGATCGCCACTATTCTGTCTTTTGCCTTTTGCCTTTTTGTCAAACTCTATTTTTAGGATTGTGTTACATATGTCAAGTTGTCTAGGACATTAAGTTGGTTTGTATTACATCCAGTGAGTTCACTTTGTCTTCTGTGGGTCCAGGATGATGATGCAAAAGTGAAGAAAGCATTTCAGACCCTTCTAACCTATATAGGGAATGTGGCCAAGAATCCTAACGAGGAGTTCAGAAAAATCAGACTCACTAACCAAACTTTTCAGGTATGAAACTTTGTAACTGATCATGATACTGTTGGGTTATTCAAAAGGTAGATTTAGTTGGTTAATTATATAATGCATGGTTGTCACAATGAGCATCATTTTCCGCCAAATGGCTACTGAATGACCAGAAACTTTCAAGGAATCAAATATGTCTCATGGCAGTAACACACAATGCACTTTCCTCCCTTCTTTGGTTTTTAAGGCATAAGGAGTAACTTCATCACTATTTGTTTATCTATGCGGTGACTTCATAATAACCACTGCTGCCACTGACATATAACCATCATGGAGTCTATCCTCACTGCCTAACATATCTTTGACCATTTTGCCTTGACTCTCTACCTTGCCATCCTTTCCCTGGCTGCCATCTTTGCCAAAACCCACTACCATGAAACAAGAAGTACACTGTCATCTTTATGCACTCTTTCAGTTTCATTAAAATTAGTGTTTTATTAAAAAGAAAAAGAAAGCCTTGTTTAGTTTCTATGGCCCAAATGAACTGGCATCTTACTCATTTAGGCACTTAGATATTTGTTCAGATCACTAATCTTAAGGGATGCTTAAATTTAAGTATTGGCTTCTCTACATATGTGACTGACCTGGCATATCGGCATATGAGAAAACTTAATTGCGTCTCTTTATATATATATATATTCGATTGCTTGACACTGTTTTTGCATGTTTAACAGGATAGAGTTGGTGCACTGAAGGGCGGAGTAGAGTTTCTTGAGGTACGTGGATTTGAGAAAAATGAAGGGGATGAGTTCTTGTTTCTACCCAGAGACAAAGTTGACACGGCAGTGCTCAATTCAGCGGGCTCTGAGCTGAACTCTGCAATCAATAATCCATTTTTTGGAGTTCTTTAAGTGAATTTGTTTTTCCTGAAAATACTTCCAACTACCATGGGATTTATGCCTTTTCGTGTTTTTGGTGTGACTAAAACAACTTATACGTAGGCGGTGTTCACTGTTAAAGGCTAGATGCTATATCATACAGTTTAGGTGATGTTCCTGACCTGCCATTTTGGTGAAGAAACGTGGAACTGGAAGAGCTGGAGAACCTTTTCATAATTCTTCTTTTGTGTTCGCAATAATCTGATAATCTGCAGCAGACAATGGCACTCTTCAAAATTTTCCCAAACCATAAAAAGGGTTTGAGAAAATGTTGGTGTCATTACTGAATTTAAGAGTTGGCAAGGGGCTCAAGCCTTATTTAAATCTTAGAAAATTTTGTTGGTCATTTTTTTTTAATACATGAAGTATATAAAAGGATTAAGCTCTGTGAAAGTAATATAAAACAATATTCAAGTAATAGCAAACAGTAGTAGATTATATCATGGTTAAAATTAACTCGGATAAAGAATTGTTGGAGATGTAGGCTTAAAAAACCTTAATACTATTGTATTTTTTGAACAGTAGGGACCCATCTGTTGTTCTCCCGAAAAATCAATTCATTCTAAAAATCGAACAAATCAACGCGTCATTTGCTGATTGGTCCTTCAAATTCTTTAACTAACCGTCTCGTCATTTTTCTCCCCGAAGGACCCTGTGTGTCTCTTGCTTGCTTCCACGAGCGACAGAAAGAAGAAGCAATAGAAGCAGAAAGAAAGAAAAAAATTTTCGGAGTAACCCCAAAATCGAAACGTATAAAATTGGATCTACACAGATTACGAACAGTCAAATGGTGAAGAAGAAAGTACCGGATTGGCTCAACAGTTCTCTCTGGTCAAGCACTCCTCCGCCTGACGACGATCGCCGCCAACGATATGTCCCGAAACCAATCACCACCGAAGCGGTGGAGCCACCCATCTCCGTCGCTGCTCCGCCCGCTCCCCCAACTACCCCCACTCCCGTTCCCGCCCCTGCTCCTCCTACTCCTGACGTCGTTTCGATACAACGAGTTCCACCAAAACCTCAAGTCATAGAAAGTGATACCAGTAATAGCAACAGCGGTAGAAATGATGGTGACAATGGAAACTTTGTTCAGTCTCATCTCTTGTCCGAGGTTTCTTACTCTCAGTAATTGATACTACATGACCTTTTTTTTTCTTCGTTTTATTAAATTTAATAAATCTTTTTGTTCTATTGGTAATTGTGTTGATTTCCTTTTCTAGAAGTGTAATGGTCTTTGTCTGCAGGTATCGAAGAAAGTCATAAATATGAGGGAATTGCGGAGGATAGCAACGGAAGGTATACCTGATGGTGGCGGCGTTCGTTCCACAGTCTGGAAGGTGCCTTGCAGTTCTTCTTTATTCACTAGTAAAAGAATGCTAATCATTTTTGCCTATCCATTTCAATTAAAGATTAAATTTTCAGCTAAATTTATGGGATTTTGCAGTTGTTACTGGGTTATCTACCACCGGATCGTGGGCTTTGGCCGTCTGAATTAGCTAAGAAGCGGTCTCAGTACAAGCATTTTAGGGAGGATCTTTTGATGAATCCTGTAAGCGTTTTCTTTTATTCCTTTGTTATTCTTTTGATTTAGTTTTTTGGGATGCGCCTAAACAACAAATTATAAGGGTTGCATGGAATTAATTTGTAATAGTTGGCAGCAAAATCATTACATTATAGAACCATGGGTGATTTCTAGATTTTTTTGTACTGCTGCAAGTGAGGTTTTTCAGTTCCTTTCCATTAATCACCATCAATATAGAGGTTTTAAGCCATCTTGAATTTGCAATTATATACCTTTTTGCATTGGGGTGAAATCTCTAAGGAGAGTATTGATGCCAATTGCACTTTTAGTTTTTTGAGGAATAAGATTACCCATCAAGTGCTTTACTTCATTAAGGTCAGTGACAACAAGTGTAGAAACATAGTCATTATCACATCTTTGTTTTCAATGCATCTCAGACATTCCAATTTGCATTAACTTATTAGTTGTTTTCTGTTAGTTTTTTGCATTTCTAAATGTTTTTGTGGCTAGTCAGTCAGAAATCACCAGGAGGTTGGAAAAATGCACAAGTTTTGAGAATGAAGAGTCAAAATTAGAAGGCAGTGGTATGCTCTCAAGGTCAGAAATAACTCATGGAGAGCATCCTTTAAGCCTTGGGAAAACCAGCATCTGGAATCAGTTCTTTCAGGTATCACATCGACTGCAGTTAAGAATCAGAGTTAAGATCAATACTTGACCTGTATTATTGTATTTATGTGACCATGTGGCTTCTACCTTGGCCATGAATGTGATGGGTCTGCCACGTCAACTGGAGCTCTTAGTGACTGGCACTGTTGTGCTGTAATTTAATATTTCAAGTAGGTGTCTTTGGGCCCTGAAATGTTTGACTCCAACTTTGGCATCATGTAGGATGCAGAAATCATGGAACAAATTGATCGAGATGTGAAGCGCACTCATCCAGACATGCACTTTTTCTCTGGTGACTCACCTTTTGCAAAATCTAATCAGGTGCACCACTGTTTTGTTGAGCAAATTTTAACATAAATACTAGCCATTTGGCTGATTCATTGCTGTCTCTCATCTTCAGGATGCTTTGAAGAACATATTAATTGTATTTGCAAAGTTAAATCCTGGTATTAGATATGTTCAAGGGATGAACGAAATTTTGGCACCCCTATTCTATGTATTCAGAAATGACCCCAATGAGGAATTTGCGGTAAGCACATTGCATTTATTCTCAATTTTTGATTGCAATCTACAAATATTTTTATTTTGAGCTTATTAATGTCCTTCCATGGTAAACAGTAATGAGTATTATCTTTCACAACATTCACAGTTTTGAATTTAACCTATTCTGCCCAAATTTGTGACAAATAATTATAAAAGTAATTCAGTCATCCAGCAAGCATAGTTGAATGCTTCGATTTTTTGCAAATTTTACTTTTGTTACCATTTCCAACACACTACGTCAAGGACTGCTGGACTTTACAATTTTGACTAATTGACTGGATGAGAAGCAAAGTTCCTTCAAATGGGAACAATTGGTTCAACTATCAGTCTAGGAAGAAATCTGTCCCCTGATGCTTTTTCTTCTTTATTCCTCTCTTAGAATTACCAGATTCCCTTTGATCTAGGTCCGTGTGTGCATTTTAGAGGGAGGACATATGACCCCACATTGACTTCATACAAGAAAAATTAATTGCACCTGGATAAACTAGTGCTCTTGAGATGCTGTTGCTTTCAATTGCGCATATTAGCCTGCTGTCTTTGCCAATGAAACTGTGCACTGAACCCAATACATGTCCACCCCCAGCCATCCTTCCTTTCCCTCTTTCTTTTCACCAAGTAGTGATTTTTTTTTCTTTTAGATGAAAAAGTAGTGTGATGTTATCCATCATTAAAAGCCACGGGCTCGAGAGCAACTGTCAACTCTGACTTTAAACAGCACTTGATGCAAGGGATGCTGACATGATACATATATATATAAATATATATGTATATGTATATGTATATGTATATTTATATATATATATATATGTATATGTATATTTATATATATATATATGTATATGTATATATATATATATATATATATATAGAACCCACGCCTTCATCATTGTGGTAGATCCAAATAGGGCATTGTACTTTCCTTATTGCCTATTGGAAAATGGATCCTGCATATACCCTACTGTAAGAGAGAAATGAGGCAACCTTTCTCGGGTAACAAATACTTGTTCTTAATTATAATTCGGTTTAATTGTTGATAACCAATTTATAATTATAGTGAATCATCATGTTTCTTAACAAACAAAGAAGCTTTCTAAGAAGAAACACTAGGGCGTATAAATCATTTTCGCAATTTGGACCATACAATTTGAAGATATGAAAATTAACTATTAATAGAAAGGTGTTTGTCCAACAGTGGCTGACATACCCCTCATCAAACACAAGTATCCAAAAACACTTTAATTTAATTTTCCTCTAACACAAGCTTCCAAAACAGAATTAGGTGATCCCACTCTTGAATTAGCTTAATATACCACTAACTCCCTTTTGTAAAATGTGACTTTTTTATTGTAGCAGTCAACCGCAATTTTATAATTATACAATAAATCCATATCTAGAATTTCATTAAACTTATACATAGGTATCACAACCAAAACAAGAATCAACTTGTGTGTCTAGCAACTGCATGACAAGATCTACACATAGTAGAAACTTTATAAATACCTCCCATAGTATTAAACTTTTTCTTTTAGCCTTATGTCATTTCTTATAATAAGATCAAGTTATTCCTCAAAAGCCGAAAACTCTATTTTATAAACTCGCTACCCTATATGTCCTATTGGTTTGCTCTCTCGTCAAAATTTAACGAAGTCCTATGAATTTCAAATATATTAGTCGTATGTTTTGAAGCGGTTATTGCACTAGCGTAACAGGCTTATAACCTTTTGTAGTCATTCTATTGACAATGTATCATTTTATCAAACTTTAACACTATAATGATGCATATGGATCAAAACGATTAAAAACAATAAAATTAAACTTTAAAAACACTTCTTTACAAGTATCACATCTCTAAAAAATTAAACCATGCTCTGAAAATAAGACCTAACTAACATGATATTGTCCACTTTGGCAGCTGAGGGTGACACAATGGGCAAGGTTTTGGTCCCTCACGATTCTATTCTTAGCACCCAAGATTTTAGGTCTTGGGCCCAAAAGGCTTCATGCTAGTTATAAGGACAAAGCACTTATGAGACCAAGTTTAGGCTTGCTCTCAAATGTGAAATTTCACAGCATACATTTGATTCAAAAAGAAAAGGATTTTAACAAATAATACATATAAAGAATCTTCAACCTATTATAAGTGCTCCCTTCACTTCCCATAAAACTAAACTACATCTATTGTGAATTTTTAGGTTTGAAAGAAAGTTACCCTTATTCTTGCATTCATGTGATATGAACAAAAAGGAGGAGATGTGAACCATAAGTCATGTCATCTGAGTCATGATTAATTTAACTCACTCAATCAGCAAATATTAATTTATTTATATGCCTTCATGAAAATGCTAAATAGTGAATGATGAATAAAAGCCTCTCTAATTCAAATAAGGCATTGCCTTTGTGTTTTTCTTGCTAAAAGCAAAATCCTTTGATGTTAGCATATGACATAATGGATAAAAACTTGAAATTGATGTAGATCATTTATTGTCATGAATTTTTTATTAGAAGTCATCGTGCTATTGTGATTTGTATATTGCTAGTTAAGAGTGACAATTTTTGACATGGCCCACTTAGCTGACACAAATTTACAGGCTCAATTTGACATAAAATGACATGATTGTTAATTAAGTAAACATGATACGACACGATAAAGAATTATGTTGGGTTCAAGTTTATAATTCTTTACACTCAAATTTATTTACAACACAATTAACTATTTGAGAAATTATAATGTATTAGTTTATTTATAATTTTTTATATTTTTAAACAATTTAGTTATATTTGTTATATTTTAAAATGTATTTAGCTCTACATAGAATAAAATTAATTAGTGTTTGTATATATAGTATGATAAGTATCATAAAAGTATATTATAATATATATAAAAATATGTTAAATGGGTAATAAATCACAACTTGTTTATTCGTTTATTAATTACATCAAATTTAAAGTTCTTAATTATTGACGCAATTATTAAATGGATCAGGTTCAAGTTGATCTCTATTTGACCTGACATGAATACAACCTGGCATAAATATAACACAATAATTCGAATTGTCACCCTTACTTTTAGCATATCATTTATCATTATCCTCTTTAATTCAAGCAGGCCTCAGCTGAAGCAGACACATTCTTTTGTTTTGTGGAGTTATTGAGCGGATTCCGTGACAATTTCTGTCAGCAACTTGATAACAGTGTTGTTGGTATTCGATCTACAATCACAAAGTTGTCGCAACTTTTGAAGGAACATGATGAAGAGCTTTGGCGTCACCTTGAGGTCACAACCAAAGTAAGATTTAATGAGAATTACAAGGTTGTTGAATTTTAGTACTTGATTGATCTTTTTCTCTTTTACAAATTTGGACTTTTTTAGGTGAATAATTTAGCAGACTGCTCTGAAAATTAGAATATCTTCTATTTAAAATCAAATATATTATTTAGAATGAACGATCATTCTGCATTCGGTTCACATTATCTTTGTCAACAAGCTTTGAAACAAATAACTTGAAAAATTTTGAATTAAATCTGGCTTAATTGGATTTGCCAATGTGTCTTGATATGCATCTAAACTGGGAAGTTGAACAAGTTGTTAAGGTTCTCTTTCTGAGAGTTGATGGGCATAGATGGCTTGGGTTCTGATAGTTTCTAGGTTCAGATGTTCTCAGACACATTTTTGTTCTCCTGGCGAGGCTTCAAATATGTGCTCACAGCACGGTTTTTGATGATAAAGTAGTCTTTTCTGTCAAATTCAGGTTCATTTTATATCTTATTTTTTCATTGTTAGCTTTTGGATTAATTTCTGTGCTGAAACTAGGATTTTCAGAGAGCCTTAAGGGTTGTTAAAGCAGAGCTCTTATATGAACTTTTATCATTTTCAAGAAATTTAGCAATAATTGTCATCTGTTGGTCATTTTGTAATTTCTAGTGCCTCACTGTTCTTTGTTGGACAATGACAGGTCAATCCCCAATTTTATGCGTTTAGGTGGATTACTCTCCTCTTGACTCAGGAATTCAATTTTGCAGACAGTCTTCACATTTGGGATACACTTCTTAGTGACCCCGAAGGCCCCCAGGTAGGATTAATGAAAATTTCTTTTATATTGTTCTGTTTAATGTTGTTGGTTTTAAATATAATGGAATGATCTTCTGTATCTGGAGTGCGCCCAAGTATAGATGCCAAGAGGAATAATTGACCCTATGATAGTAATTAATTGCCCACAGGAGTTTTAAGACAACCATTTTTCACTCTTGCTGTCTTTCATTACGAGTGTGCACGCATGTTGATACATTTCTCCCAAAATTGCCACAAACAAGAGAGCTTGTGGAAGTTTTTTCTGAACCACCTGTAGATGTATTTTTCTTGACTGGTTAATTGCTGTTTTGAGTTTTCAATTTGATTATCAAACTTGTTGACTGATTAATTTCCACACTTTTTTAATATCAAGGTTTTTTTCAAATTTTAAGGTAAAATAGCATGAAATCTAACAAAACTTGACATATTGCAGGAGACTTTACTACGGGTATGCTGTGCAATGCTAATTCTCATTCGGAGGCGCCTGCTAGCGGGAGATTTCACCTCTAATCTCAAGCTACTCCAAAATTATCCTCCAACAAACATCAGCCATCTGCTCTATGTTGCAAACAAGTTGCGTACCTCAGGCTAATCTTTTAAATCTTTCTTTCTCATTTGTCTTATTGTTGTTACATTTTTTTGCTATTCTCATTAAAATGTTTGTATATTACTGGATGTAAATGTTGGTTGATAGTAATGACTAACATGCAGAGATAGGTGTTTCTTGTTTTCTCTTCTGTTAATTGTTTTCTTTATGGAACTGACATTTCTTTTATTCAAAAATTGGTGTACCTGGTGATTAACGATTACTGTCTTCCGAGATTATGCAGTACCTGCTATTCTTCTTATGTTGCATTTCGCCATTTGGTGTACTGTTGATCAGGAATTAACTTATCAAAGTATTATATTGTTTCATACTCATTCTTGGACTTCTGTGTGAAATTCTTTAGATGTTATATTATGTTTGATGCTTGTCCTTGCTGTTCAGTAATCGCTATTGGTGTCAGTGTTAAGTATTCAACACAAAAGAAACCATTTTTTTTCTCTTTTTAAATGTTCTCACTGAGCTGTCTCAACTTATGAAGCCAGTTCTTGCTTCACAATGCAGTGTGCTATAGATTTTGGGCTGTTGAAAATATATTAACATTTATGTGCCAACCATGCCCTGCGCATGGGTGTTTTCCCACTATTTGTTATGAGTTTCATTTTTTTTTACCCCCTCAACATTTGTGGATGCTAGTTGGCTCAACAAGTAGTATCTCCAGGAGTGATAATACAGGTGTGGGATTCAAATTCTGCAAACATCAGGGTTGGGGTTGTGTTTTATCAATATTGATATGATGGACAAAGGAGTGTAAGCGCTATGATCAAAGTTTCTGGTGCACCTGTAAATAGCAACCTAATAGTACGCAGGTTAACTGGGTGTTGCCATTTTCGGTTTCCTCAGGCATATCATAGTAAAATGATCTTTTGCTTTTCAATTGAATATTTGATGAGCATCATTCGTGCCAGGCACAATGGAAACGAAATATTGTTTGCTCCTAGAGTGTCTTCACCTTATGAAATGTCTGGTATCTAATTTTTATATATATGCACACTACATGTGTGCTCACACACGCGCGCGCATGTATATATAATCCTTGGAGTGTTATATACTGACATTTGCAAGATTATATCATTATATTACTAAAATTGCATTGTTGTACAATGTCGTGAAACTTTAAGATGCCAGCCTATGTTTCACGGTAATGTCGTGTTTTGCACGATGCATGCAGAAATATAATCCTCGGCCACAACTCTCTTTTGCACGCAAAAGCTTTCTAAATTATCGAGTCCTTCGGTTTGCGTGTGACAGCAAATTAGGACTGAAATGACGCGATCGCCGGGAATTTCACTACCGGGCCAGAAAGTCTTCGGTTCAATTTCTACAGCCACTTGAAGTTTTTGTTCGTGCAACCCCCAAGTTAATCGAGTTTCCCTTGAATTGTGATCAGTTCCCAGGCATTCATGGAAGCTTGCTTATTCAACTGTAGCATTAAGATTTTGCTGATTGGTACTCCCCGACTTTTTCTGCCGCAAAGCCTGTATGTCAGCAATTTTGGCCAGTCAATCAGCTCAACTCTGCCTAGAAACAACTTTCTTGCGCATATGAAGTACCCAAGTATGACACCCGCGCCACCATCCAATGACATTCATGCCACACATCTACCCCATCAATTTGGAACAAGTGATATCAGTTCCCAGGCACTCATTGAAGCTTGCTTATTCAACTGTAGCATTAAAATTTTGCTGATTGGGACTCCCTGACTTTTTTCTGCCTCAAAGTCTCTATGTCAGCAATTTTGGCAAGTCAATCAGCTCAACTCTGCCTAGAAACAACTTCCCTGCGCATATGTACCCAAGTATGATACTCGCGCCACAACCCAACGATATTCATGCCACACACCTACCTCTAGGCCATCAATTTGGGTCAATTTCAGTCTAAATTCCAAACTGAGAGTCCGTTTCAATTCGATCAAATCCATCTACATTAGCCAAAGATGCTAAATCAAACCAAGTAAAACTAACAAGTGTGGTTTTAACTCTGGTCAATTTCATTTAACTGCTTAAAACAAAATCTTAAAAATAAAATTATTTATAATTTTATTATGCTTAAACCCAAAAGTAAATTATCTTTAACTCAATTAGTCCTTCTATTGGCCCCTTTTTTTACATATGAATAAGTCACCTTGCATTTATTAAAAATAAAATTTTATTATATATTAAATAATCTATTAGCCGACATTATATTATACTTTTTTAAACAACCTGTATTGTTGTGTAATTGACTGCGCTACAATAAATTAAATGAAACCAATAATTAAATGAAATCAACAGAAATCCTACTAAAACAAAACAAATGGAAGTTTATACTTCTGTTGGTTCAGTAATACACCTAACTATTTATAAGTACAGTACTCAACTATTTGAAAATAATGTGTTTATTTTAATAACGTATTGAAATGTATTAAAAAATTTTAAAGTAAATAATAAATAAAAAAGAAATAGTTCAAATATATTTATATTATTTAGGGATTAAATAAATAAGTATTTATGAATAAAAAAATTAAAGAACCAAATGAGTAGACATGATACAATGTAATATTTTATTAAAATTTGTCAAATAATAATCAAATATTTATCTTCAAATTGCTATATATCTAATATTTAATTAATTGAAAAAAATTTTGATAACATAATACTTGTTTTTTTCAAATTTTCCCAAATATATACTTTATAAAAAATAATATTTAAACATATTCTCATATATGAACAACTACAACACATCTTCATCCAAAATGCATATTCAAATTAATTTTCAAAATATATATATGTTTATACATTTTCATCCAACATACGCATGTCACGAAAAATTAGTGTTCAAGTGTAAGAGCATAATAAATTCTAAGCACATAAGAAACAAAACATATCTGCTTTCAAATCAAACTCAAACCTTATTCTCCCGCAAAAGCTTTCTCACAAATGCCAACTTACGTTCACCACCTAATGACTTGAATGCTGAAATATTGTAAGACTTTTGTAGTATGAGAGTTAATGCCTCAAGTTCATCGTCTATAGTTAGTCCCATAGTTGCAAGTTCATCAGCAATATCACTTCTATCTTCTTTGTCATCCAACATGCGTTCAGCTATCATATTCATGCTTTTCACTGTTTGATTATATACTTGTAGAAATACTTTAGCAACCTTCTCAATACTAACACTCATATTATCTTGCGATCTCGATCTTTTCCTACTCGATATGTTTGAATCTGCTCGAGTAGTATGCTGAGAACTTGAAGGTTGGGTAACTGACATTGGTGAACAATCATCTTCATCTTCATCTTCATTATCATCATCAATATTAATTTCTTTTCCATGGACTTCATTAACCATATCAGCTAAAGTTTTTGCCCCATCCCCAGTTACATGATCTTTTCCAAATATATTGGCTAATCTCTCGTAAAGTGGCCACGGTTTGTTTCTCCATTTCTTTGCTTCCCTATGAGACTACAAATATATCAAGGTAAAACTATATTTACTAGCCTAGCCAAATTATATTCATTAACATTTGATACTAAACAAGTCATAAACCCTAACCTGTATATATGATTGCCACACTTCATTGCTGTCAACCTCCACACATTTCTTCACATCATTCCATCCAAAACCACTAGTATTCAACATATGAAATATCACCCAATATTGTTTCTTCCATTTTCTTATCTTGGAGTCAATGTGTGGAAAAGCCATTAAACCACAATCTGGTAAAATTTCTGTCAAAGCCTTTTCAATTCGTGAAAATGTGCCTGATTTGAAGGTACCATTATCAGCACGACCACCTCCTGCAACTATCTTATCCAATATAGTCAACAATGCTTCTTCTTCATTTGTGGTCCATATTCGCCTAATTCCTTTTGTTTTGTCTGTTTGAGTGGCCTGGCTTGAACCTCCTTCATCCATTCTTGAAAAACAAATTTGGTTAAATAATCAAAACATTATTCCAACTATAAATTAAAGTTAAAAACTGAAAAATAAAGTATTTACTGCTCAAGTTCAAGTTTACTTCTCTGAAGAGTTCAGCCCATGTATATTTCCAAAACCAACAACTGCAGACAAAATAAAAGCTGTATTAGTCAACTAGGTGATGGCAAATACATGACCACAAACTTCCAGCATTCTTAAGAAGCTCAACCATTGTTAATGTGGGATCAATCCGCAGACATGATTATGCCTTGATGATTCTATTTAAACTCCAAAAAAAGAAAAACATGAAAAACAATGCATTGACTATGCAAAATGGTGACAATAGTATAAAATGTAGAAGAAATGTAAAAACACTAAATCTACTAACCACTTTTTCACAAATCACAACAATCTAGTGGAAATCCAGAGCTAGATATGCCCATTAGAATCGTTTGATGGAGTATGAACATTGGTAATAACAATGCCGCTCGAAAAATTAATACTATAACTAATAGATGCAACCAAACAATAGAAGGAAACATAAAACAAAGTCACTGCAAAAGCATAACAGAAATTCATGACCAACACAGCTGACTGAAAGTTCATCCTATAGTAGAGAGTAACCAAACAGAATCCATTCTTCTCATAATATTACTCAGACTAACACAATTTAAATTGCATTTGTTGTATCACAAAACACAATTAGCCTTTTCATCAAAAAGCATCATTTCTTCGTTACTACAAATTTATGCTGTCATAATTTCCTTATCCATTTTCCTTATTTACTGACCTAGATATCCCGCGAACCCACATCATTAAATTTTCATAAGTTTTCAAAGAAACAACAGAGCACACGAACAAGCTATATGCTATACATATGGAGAATGCAGTTCAATACATAATCTGATTCAAATAACAACGCCCCCCTATCATAATCAAATTAACAAGAAAGAAAAAAAGAATGGGAGATGTAGAGAAACAGTGAGATAAGATAAGCTTACCGGCGGTGACGAAACGAAGATAAGCTTACCGGCAGTGACGAAACGAAGATTGTAAGTAGCAAGCGCTTGTAGGCCCCTCCACGGGGCTTCTTCTTCTTGTCTTGCTCTTGGTGTCTGGCCTCTTACCTTTCCTGCACGTGCCAACGATCCGCGCACCTTACCAACGAAATTACCCCGAATGTCTCGAGTATACTATCAAAAATTGAAATTACCCGCGACTGAATGCTGATTGCTACTAGCTAGCTCTTCGTCTGAGAGAGGTGTTGCAGGTTTCTAGGGCTAGGGTTCATGGCATGAATCTTTGTTTCACTATCTAAATCTTCCTCTCATTAAATACAAACATTAATCTCAAACAAAAAGCAGAAATCGAACGAATGAAATTAATTGGTAGAAGAGCAGACTCTTAACGGAACTGAAGAACTGAAAAAAGGCAAAGTAGAGAAATGAAATTTTTGGTTAGGAAATGACCAAACCAAAAAAAAATTACTTTTGTCAAGAATCAAAAACACTAAAATTAATACAGTAAACGGCAGAGGCCGACAATTCTTTAAATTTACAGATATGTTTATTTGCATTTTTATTCTATTCTTTTACATATTTATTTACTTTTTTATTGTCAAATTTTAGTAAGAAATTCTTGACCTCTACGCGCAACCATTCCATTCCACGTGGAATGACTTGCTTGCTCGCCAAATTGAAATTCTTCTCGAGATCTGTCCATTACTACTAAAATTTGACTTTTTATGAGTTCCAAGATGCTCCCATTAACATTTTTTTTATTATTATTATTTACTCATTCAATACACAGCTAGCAACACAAACACACATCCAAATATTGATTGCTTCACACAACATGCAGACAGCTCTGAAAAGTATTCATACATCGTTGAGAAATTAACTTCTAGATGCATGCCAATTAACCTCTTAAAAGTGATACTACAAGTTTAGACGTTACGGCAAGAAAAATGAGATTTTGTACACCAAGAAAATAGTAATAATAATGAAATTTACGTAAATAGCTTGTATATGTTGTATTTTATTATTTTTTTTAAAAAAGGAAAAATTAGATGAACATTCTTGTTCATTAGAACTAGTATACCTAATTGTTACTTCAAATTCTTTTTATCACCAGCCCATGGTATTACACCTACTGTAAATATATTTATAACTATTGTGCTTGGACGGTTAAAAAAAATTGAGTTGTGGAACACAGGACTTTAATTATACATGTATATTAAAGAAACAATAAAAAATGCAAAATCAGGCACATAAATATTTATTATCAGATTATGTTTTGAATTGAGATGCTGTGAATTTTAATTTAAGAGTTACTGTAGAATAAAATAATTGATTGTGGTCAAATATAATGGGCATGTGTTGTTCCAGAAATTAGGTGAGATAACTCAAGTCAATCAAATATCATACAGTCTCTATTGTTTATTACATACACAAATAATAAGTTATACACGTTCCAGACCCCAGCTAATCTGAACCTGCACAGTGATAAAAAATTTCCCCGTTTACAGTTCATCACAAGCCTATCAACTTAAAATCAACAGATCAACAAACATGTGAGCGAAAAAAAAAGATTGAAAAATTGGGGGAAGAAGATAAAATTTAACCTATACTCGTATGAATTAAAGCCATCAATTTGAAATCAAATTACACATTTATTTAATTTGTCAAAGCACCAACATCAGGGTGTATATCGCATCAGAGAATAATATAACAACTGGAGAATAATACTGCAATAAAAAGAATTGATATGCTTCAACCGAGAAAAAAAAATATAGAAAAGAGAAATCTGAGGCAAGGGTAGACAATCGGGAGCATCCAAGGGAATTAAGTACGGGGCAATCAGAAAGAAGAAATAGCCACTTTAAGCTCATTATGTGTCACCTCAACAAGCTCGTTCAATATATTCCATCCCACCTATACAGTCACCTCATAAACTCCATCTACCCTTTTGAAATATTCTAAGGGCTCTCAACTGGAAGATATTTGTTGAGTTTTCGAGCCCTCTGGATAAAAAAAAACTACATCTGTTACTAGCATTCTCATCGCCCACTCAATATCTGAAAATCATCTTCTTATGGTTCATCAAAATTTTTGATACATTATCAAGTTCCTTCTTCAGCTTTCTCTACATTTTCTTAGAATCATTTTTTATGTGCTGCTGTATTAGATTAGACAGCTATGAAGCAAAGTTGATGAAATATAAGAACTTGAAAAATTGAAGTAAATCAATTTAAAGATGCCAAATGTACACATCTCAGGTAGGAAACTCACCTGAGAGGTTGAATATAACATTGAAAATCCATTCCCTTCTCCAATATGATGTTTGTGGCTCTTTACTGTGGAGATTGGAAAATCACCAACAAGAAGGCAGAGAAAAATTGTTATCTTTCTAGTACAGATGTTGAGAGGTTTCCACGGGTCAATGATTGCAAATCACTTGTCCCCTCCCTCTCCAACCGGCTATTCAAAATATCCAACACATTGTCTGGTGGGCATTCATCAGCAGGGTTATGTGCTGATATTTGACAGAAACATTCAGGCCAAGAATTTGTATAAAAAGATTCAGGTGAGACACGCTTGTGAGGTCCACCAAAGTTTGTTTTGAGCATGACATGCTGAACAGCTTCATCAAACCCCGCTGTTTGCCCATTCTCTCTATCAATAAAAATTGGGGCAAGACCTTTTCTGTCAGGTCTTATTGTAGTCCGGAAGCCATAGTAGAGGCGGTGACCTAGAAGATTGTTGGCAAAGTTGCTGGGTCCATCATAAGTTGGCATAAAAATGTCAGAGAGAAGACAAACCATGTAATCTACAGCTGAACCTATTAATCCCTGTGTGTTTGCAGCCAGCTCCTCCGAGGGATCCACAGAACTGTGATTCTCAAGGTTAGGGAACAATGCCCGAAACGGTTTCATGAATCGCTCCCCACCAAATAGTTCGCCAGCAGCTAGGTAGATCCTGGTAGAATTATCAAACCCCATAGCACGTAGGACAAGGCCAACCTGCAGAGTGAAGAGTGATAAAAAAAAGACAAAAACTGGTTTCATGTAGATCAGAGAACATAGCAGTTGCCCTGGACTTAGCAATGTTTTATACAATAGATGAACTCAATTAATTGTACGTAAAAACAATTAGCAGTAGTAAGCAACAAAAAAAGAACAGTGATAAACAAGCAAATCACCTCTTCTGGAGTTAATGGGCATTTCCCAATGGCCCTTCTTTCTTTATAAACAAGTTTCTTTTCCTTAAAATTTTCTTCTCGATACTTCTTCAATATCATTTGCTCTTTGGGTGTAAATATGTCGAAGCACCTGCAAATCATTCATACTCTATTGCCCATCATTCTTTAATTGTCTATCAAGTAGTACATCAAGATAGATGCATTATTTGTTGTCAGTGTAGCTAAACTTTTCATGCTAAGAAATAGAAGAGTTAAAACAGCAATGCAGTAATTTCCTTCCCATCCCCTACAGTTAACACCTTATTCTACCAGCAAACAGGAGAAACTTGCAGCATTCCACTTTGTGAAGACTTCTAAAAGTCGTTCCTATTTATAATAATACACATCTTTTCATTTGTTCCTCTATAATTATGTATCTTCTCAGAAACACAACTATATTCAAAATATAATGTCAAATAATTATTATAATATTCATCTATATATGCACACACAAGCACAACCATTGCCATACAATGCCCTGCCAAAATCTGTTGTATTGAAGTGTATAAATAATGTAATTTCTGTATCCTTGAGTCATTGCCCATATTACACAGTTGTAAAGGAGATTAGATTATATGCAGCTAATCCTGAACCCCTGGTACATGCAAATGCACATGTAAATAATTGTCCGCAGAAAGTAAGATTATTGAATGAGAACATACCCAGCAAACGCTAACATATCCATCTCAAAACGAAGATGTATTGACATGAAATGACCCTGTGCACGGAGTTTATCAACTATTGACTCACTTAACTTCACAATGTGTGGCTTGAATCTTAGCGCATGATAGTTCACTCTGCACCTCAGTCGCTGATACTCAGCATTTTCTATTTCTTCAGCTAAACGATGAGAAAAAGGAGTCAAATAAATAGCACCATGTTTCTTCATCTGTTCTAGTGCTTCTGTCAAATACCAACTAACAGAAGCATCTCTGGGGGGTCGAAGCTGAGTAGTTAAGGAAGAAAAAGAAATTAAAAGTTAATTTCAAGACAAGTAATTAATAGCAGATTTCATGGGCACTACAAAACCGTAACTAAATTTGTACCTGATACGCTTTTATTTTCTTGGTTTTTCCATTTTTCCGAATTTCCGGAATGCTTTCCACAATTCGAACATCATATCTCAGTGTCTGAATAAAATGCTCAACGTCATAGATACCCTGGAAACCACTGTATGTAACAAAATCATGGGGACTGCAAATCTTTCTTTCCTTTCTTTAAAAGGAAATATAGGTACTTTTTTGGGAATAAAAAAGAGAGAAAAACATATAAAAATGAGAAAAACTCCAACGAACAATAAAAACAGCTCATGAAAAGCTAACTACCAGCTATAAAGTTTAGTATTTAGATCATCTATACCCCAAAACAGTAGACAATGTAGGACTGGTTATTGAATAAAATAAAAGAGGAAGAAAAGGGAGAAATATTTGACAAATAGGGTAAGAAACCAGAACAATTAATGATACATCAATATCATCAAGTCTTTTTTCAAATTGATATATAAGGCAAAGACTACATATGACATCAACACCTTGAATAAATGATGTTCTTAAATTTCTAAAGATTTCTTGTTCTGCATCAGTCTATCAGTCCAAAAAATCAACCAAAAAAATAATGAAAAGAGAATAAATGCCGCCCAAAAAAACACAATTAACCCAAGACCCCTTCCAATTGAGATTGATAAAGCAAACAAGTGTCCTGAAAACCCCTTAAGAGACCGAGGCCAAAGAGTATTTTTGCCCCATAATCCATATGGCACTTCTTCCTTTTTTCCCTTCAAATTGATGAATGTTTTGTTCTTGCAAAAATCACCCACAGGAAAGCAAGAACTGATCATTTCTAAATAATATCAGAAATAAAAACATCCTCAATTTACATCGGCAATAACAGACAAACGTATAATCCAGGGAGTTGTATTTTCTATGGTCCCTTACAAAGCATATAAATGGTTAGTAATATTTTATGGGAACTTATTTTTTGGGACAAATGATTCATAAATTGATGCAAATTGCCTAATGATCTTTGGTTCATTGATAGTTCAAGGTTTGAGACAACAAATGGATTAAAAAGAAATTAAAAATTAAAAAAGAAAAACTCAAGCAAATCAATTGATATGCCAAACGGACATCATCATTCACAATTCAAAATTACACTCTTTAACAGAAAAAAGTCCATCCTCCATGAAGTGAACACCTATTAACATAAACTTAGATTTATCACCAAACAGCCACTATCTGTGGCAAGAAGATGACCATGGAATCAAAACTAACACTACAAATTCAGAGCAAGCCTCAAAAGGCTTATAAGACTCTATTTAAGTATCATTTTTTGTTAGCCAAACGATGTCACAGTCTATCCCCTAAAAGATAATGCACATCCACAAGTTTGGAATGTTTGTATCATATGATTGAGCCCATCTATCAAGATTAAGCACAAGATTTCCATACATTTCTGTTTTATGATGAGTCTTTGGACTTACATTCATGAATTCAAGTATTCTCATCATTGCTCTGTAATTGGCTAAAAGAGAATCGTAGTAGAAGAGAGTTTGTCTAAGGGGAGTCCTAGTGGCTATCGTACAATTTGTTATGTATCTAAGCTAGAAGATGTAATCTTCAAATCACAACTAATCTTTTAGTTAACATATGACACATATGTCAGAGATCTCCATTAAGAAACTGAGATGCACCATGCAAGTTTGAGAGATATTTTAGCGCCCCCTCTTTCAAAAAAACAAAAATGTTAAAACCGATGAAATAACTGAGAAGAGGATACCTGTCATCATGCCAGAAGGAGTTTGCATCCAATTCCGGCAGCACAAGTGTAGCATTCATGATTCGTGCAGCAAGAACTGCATTACAGATCTAGCACATCCATAAAATTATATATTAATTACACACAAAAAAAATAAATAAATAAATAATCCCTCACCCAAAAGAATTCTAAAGAGAAAACCAAGCAAAAGTTTAACATAAAACACAATTCATGGCAAGAATGGGATACAAACTGCACTACGCTGCTGATTCAGGCCACCATTACAGCGAACACGTAGATAACCATTGTTCTCTCTTGGAGGAGCTGCCGCAGCATGAAAGAGCAGGAAATTAACATTTATAATCAGAACCTTCCAAAATTATATCTCTAAACAACCTAATGTCCTTTTATCTTTTTGAGAAAATACAAAAGAACACATACGGGGCCAGTCAGATCTTGGAGCAGATGATGGCCTCCAACCACCAGATTTAGCACTTTCCCAAAGTTCTTCTACATTAATCTGCTTAAACATGGAAATAATAAAATGGATAGCTAGAACAATTAATAGCAATAAACAGCCTCAAAGAAAGAAAAAAGAGCTAATAAAAATCCAAGACAAGTCTTCATTCGTACGCTTATGTGTGAATAAATTAAATTTACTTAATCCAAAGTCTCATGGATCCACATTCTGAGAATGGAGTTCATGACATACGAAAATTCTTCAAAAGAGTCCCCAAAAATTGGCAGCAGTTGATTGGTGAATTTGGTAAGACAAATTATAAGTATGACACTGAAACCTCAAAAGGTGCTATCTCAATTATTTCAGAGGATTCCTTACAACCCTCAGTTAATTAAAGAGTCAATGAAACAATATACAAAAAGCATTTGTATGGTAAACAATTTTCACGAGTCATAAGTACATAAATGTTTGTATTACGCAGAAATAACCAATAGTCCATAGAAGGTAGAACATCTTGACTTTCCAATTCGCAGTTTTCAAATTCAGCATAACACCAACACCCTATGAGACACAAGAACAGACAGAACAGCCACAGGACAGATTCTATTGGAAACAAAAGGAATGCACTAACATGCTCGCAAACACAGATGAAAACATTTTTGTTTCACACGACACATCAATTACACCAAAAGTCTTATTCTAACTAAGCTAAAGGAGAAGTAAAAGATTGGAAAACTTCACATATTAATCTAGGTGCACACATATGCAAAACACACAAAATTGTAAGTGTTTTTCACCATAGACATAAACACATTAAGAATGTTACAAACACTTGGCATAATGCATGTCCAATAATACCCAAGAAGTGGTACACAAGGCTTTAAAACTAAAAGAAAAATCAAATCAAATTTTCAACATAATACTGAAGAGCAATACCCAAAATACACATGTGCACATGCACAGTCACACGCACACATATGTATGTAGGTACGCGCGCGCTACATCTACATTTATTCAACATAGTATATGATCACTCCCATGTACACATTCTAAACATTTTCTTTATTTTTAGCTAATTTATTATTTATAGAAGGCAAAAAACAAAGCATTTTTTCTCTTACTCTAATCATGACTACAAATAACTTTCATCTTTCATAAAGCAGTGATTTACACTTACAGTTTCATACCGGACTCGGATAAAACTTTCCCTTCAAGGTTTTTACATTGATTACCTTAATATTCACCATAATTAACCTTTTTCCAATAATACCTAGAAATTAGGCTTATTCTTGGAGCTTTTTCATTTCAATTTCTTCGACGTAATGTAAAAGTCATAAGGATCAAAATTAATATCATTTTCCTGCATTTTCTCAGCTGCCAGACAAGCAGATATTTTAAACCAGTGAACTGACTATCCAACTAACCTCCGACGGATAGGCTGATCCGCCACCTCCGCTAACAGTAGCAGAAAACAAGATAGAGAGAGTGCAGATCAAGAGAACAACAACTGCAATCGATAATTTGCCCACCATTCCCCTCAATCCTCCTTGTTTCCCGTGCGGTCTGTGGTATGACCTGCTAACAACCGACAAAATCAATCAAAAAAAAAGGAAAGAAAACAAAACACTAAACCCGTGTGTGTTCGGATAAAAAAATTTCAATTTCCAGGAAAATGATTTGCACCTCCTCATGATTTGGAGATCTGATTAGGCTTCTTCTGTTTGTCTAACAATGTTGTTCAGCCACAGTAGTTACTCGTACCAGAGTGAAGATGTCGATCCGAGACTCAGAACAAGCATTGAGAGTTGGATTTAGCGGTGGGATGGACCACGATTCACATATAACTGCTGGATCTTAGTAGATGGGCAATCGGGTACGGTTTCAACCAGTTTTAGGTTTTGACTAAATAATTAAAATAAAAATCAATTTATGAAATTTTCAAAATTTTGCATTTTAGTACCAAGTACAAACTTAGAAAATCTTGTATTTTGATTCCCAAACTCCAATTTTTTAAAATGTTATATTTTACTCCCCAAATGCAACAGTTGTATCAACTCATCCACATGGACTATGTTGTCACAAATAACAAATCATATGTCTATAAAATAAATTCATACAATATTATAATAATAGATTGATTATACATTAACTATTTGTTTACTAAATTAGTAATGAGAAATACATAACAATTTTTAACATGCATATGGGTATAGATTATTATATTATTCAGTAAAACTTAAAAAAGGGTATTTTTAGATATGTCACATGAGATTCGCCAAAATAATATTTAAATATAAAGTTTTATAAAAATAATAAAAAGTATAATTAAAATAATTAAAATATTTTTTATATATAATTTTAAATATTAATAATATTTTCACGTATTTTTCTTAAAATTTGAAAAATTAACACATATTTCTTCTAAAATTTTAAAAACTAACAAAAAAATTTTTTAAAAGTTATTTTAACATGTTGATATTTAATACATAAATTATATGTTAAATTTAATAAAATAATACTATAAATTATTTATTAAAAAAAAATTATAAATATTTAATTTAATATATATATATATAATTAAATAATATGAATATATATATATATATATTATAAATTATTTACTTGAATAAAATTATTTTAATATTTTTTATAATAATTAAAACTAATTAAATTTAAATTTTTTATTAAAAAAAGAAAATTAAATAAACAAAACATTTATAAAATGCAAAATTTTCAATTCTTATCTTTATATTTTAAGGCAAACAAGTAATTTATAATATTATTTTATTAAAATTAATATATAATTTATGTATATTTATTAAATTTAATTAAATATTAAAATATAAAATTTTTTAAATATATATATATATATATATATATCAGTTTTATATAAAATTATAAGAAAAATATTATTAATATTTAAAATTATATATAAAAATATTTAATTTTTTATTATTTTAATTATTATTAAAAAATATTTTTTTATAATTTTTATATTTAAATGTTATTTTGACAAATTTAAGAAAAGTTGTTTAAAATTTTCTCAAATTATAAATTTGATAGGTAATGGTGTAGATTATTTTTCCTGGTCAGAGAGGGATGTACAGTCGGTAATGGTGTAGATTGTTTTACCTGGTCAGATATGTAGTTATTGTTAGATGCACACACGGCTATCCCCTTTTTAAGCTAGAAAAAAAAAGAAAACTACGAAGCACATCCCCGATACACATCATCGTCGGTCTAAGCCAGCCACCACCGATCAGTTGTGTCGCCTGTCTCGGGGCCAGCCGTCAACAGCAAAATACAGGCAACTATTTTCGGTCGTGTGCGTCTTCCGTCAGCCATCCACCTTCCAGCCGTCCTTCCACAGGCTGCAACCACTGCTAGTTATCTTTACCCGACCACCAGTTATCCCCAAAAAATTTGCAGGCAATTTCTTTTCGATTTTGGCAGTTTTAGAATGGAATTTATAGAAGAATGGAAGTCGCTTTTTCCGGTCGGCAATCTCTTTAGACCGCCACTTCTCCTCTCAGGTGCCTCATCAATGTCCAGATTAGGTCCCCTCTTTTTCAATCCAAACCCACAAACTTTGGCTCTTCTCTTTTCCTCTGTCTCTCTTTGTCCTCCCTTTCTGTCTCCTATTCCTCGTTTCTCACTCTCTAAATTTCTCTCCGCTTCTTCTTTGCCTCTCTCCACTGCCTCCTCCATTGCTTCCCAATTCGAACCACAACACCATAATGACACTGTTTCAGATTTCACTTACAATCGTCTTCGGCTTCTTTATTTTCCGGATAAAAAAAGTGTAATCGTCTTCTTCCCCACTGGTTATAACCATGACCAACTTGGTTTTATAGTTCTTTCGTTTAAAGACTCTGGTTTTGATATTCTGGCCAATGAAAACGACATTTTTATAGCCAAGAATCGGTTCAATAGTCAGATATGCAAAATATTGGTTAACCAAGTTGAGAATATTTTGGGCTTTGAAGATAATTCCTTGGTTATTATTGGTTACTTATTGGTTTGTACAATGTATTCTGTGCATTGGTATTCTGTTGAAGTCAGTGAAGTCAGTGACAAGCCTACTCTGAATTATTTAGGTTTTAAGTTATTTAAGAGTTGCCCTGTTGTTAATGCTTGCTGGAGCCCTCATTTGCCGGAGGAGAGCGTGGTTTTGCTACAAAGTGGGGCTTTGTTTATGTTTGATATGAATTCTTATTCTAAAACTCAAAAACTGAATATGTGTTTTAAAGGGAAGAGATTGAGAGTGTTGTGGAATGATGATTTGGCTGGTTCTCAGATTTACAAATGGTTGGGTTGTGAGTTCAGTTGGCATCCTAGAATTTTGATTGTTGCACGATCTGATGCAGTTTTTTTGGTTGATTTTAGATGTGAGAACTATAGTATTAGCTTGTTAGTGAAGATTGATATGCTGAGTTTGTACGCTCCAGTTGCAAGGGAGCAATTCATTGCATTTTGTAAAGCAGGTTCTGATGGTTTTAAATTTGTTTTGGCTTCTGATAGTTTGTTAATTCTTTGTGATGTGCGTAAGCCATCAATGCCGCTTTTGCAGTGGGCTCATGGTCTTCGTAGACCAAGCTTTGTTGAATTATTTAAATTATCTGATTTGAGGTCAAAATCAAGGAATGATATGTATGCATGGGCTAATGAATTGGGTTTTGGCATTATCTTGGGATCTTTTCAGTATGGTGAATTTAGTCTTTTCTGTTATGGACCTTCTTCAAGTGGTGGGGAGCCTTTTGCTTCAAATTATTCAAAACCTGGCAAATTTCTTTATGCTTGGGAGCTCCCTTCGGATTTATTATTGTCGGGGCGTGATTGTTGCTGTGGAACTTGTTTCGTAAGAAAAGAGTTTAGGAAAGATGCTCTTCCTGAATGGATTAATCAGCAACAAAAGAAAGACGTGGTTTTAGGTTTTGGCATACTAAATAAAGATATTTATGCACTCCATGATACAGATGAATTTGGTGGGTTTACTCTGGTTAGGCACATGTCCTCTGGGAAGCTTGAAGCTCAAAGATATTGTGCATCATGGGATCCAGCAAAAAAAATAGAACTAAATCATGGAGATTCATTGTTGCCTTGTGAATATAAGTTGTGTTCTGTGGGAGATCCTGATTTCAAGTTTGTCAAAAAATACAAATATTTTAAATTTAACTATCTCTTTACGCATCTGAGCGGGAATCTGACTGATGTCTTGCTTTCCAAATTGAAAAACATTGTCGGTGGTTCACTAAGAAAAGGTTCATTTAGCATAGACTCTCATGAAATTTTATGCAAAAAGTTAAGAGATTGTGGGTTTAGTCGTCTGAGAGTGTCTCCTACTGTTTCTTTTGTTTTAAGTGATATTAGCCTACCAACCAGTACTCAGGAGGTTGCTTTGAGGAAAATGTGGACTGGTTTGCCAATGGAACTTTTACGGCTTGCCTTTTCCAATTACACTGAAATTCTTGAACTACTGTTTGATCAGAAGAAGGTATCTTTGGAGTTTTTAGCTGTTCCAGACTTACCCCAGTTGCCACCTTTTTTCTTAAGAAAGCCTTCATTTCGTAGCAATAAGTGGTCACAAAAAGTGCGACATAGTGATGCCATTGTAGGTCCTGTTCTTCCTCTTTCTATTCTTGTTACACTTCAAAAACTCCAAAATGGTTCTCTTTATTCTGAACATGAAGCAGACAGATCCTCACCAGCAGAATTTGGCCTTTGCTGTGATGTAGTTAAGCAAGTGGCAAGTGACATTGCTGTATCAGATTCTCCTTTTGAGTTTGACAATGACCATGCTGTCTCTCTTGCTGATGACAGAGATGAGATGTGGGTTGACCCTCAAAAACCAAAACCTTTTATTTTATACCATCCAACTGCATTTGAGTGCTCCTTTGAGGATCATAAATTGAGAGAGTGTGTTCATAAAGATGCAAGATTTGCCAATTTAATTTCAAAAGTGTCTGAGTGTGAGCCTTTTCATGAAAACAAGTTGGATAATGTTGCCCCAGATATCTTTGACGATCTTTGCCCCATTGCTTTGAAGTATGATGATCCTATTATGGGCCTTTCTCCTCCAGAGTTGAAAACTTACAACGTGTTTAAGAGGCAATTCTCAAGATGGCAAAAAGGTTTCTCTTGGTATCAAGATTTTTGTGGGCAGTTCAAGCTCAGATAGAAATACATATAGATGAAATGGATGAACTACCCAATGGAATGAAAAATTACATGTCTAGAGTCATTGTCCAGGTATAAGCTCTTCAAGAATTTCCTGCATGGATGTATCACTATATTTCTTCTCTGCACAAGTCTCTGTTGCATGGATTTCAAGTAGCAAGGCCTCTTTCTGACTAGAATGGTTATGTGTGAATAGGCTCAATTCCATATTGTACCTCATAATTTATGAATCATGATGTTAGATTTATATATCTCTACTTTTCTTATAGAAAAATTAAATAAAAAGAAACGAAAAAGAAAATGTCTTCCTGCTTTTCATTGTAAATTGCATTTAAGTCCTGGATGACTTGGCATCATGCATTTATTTGTTGACCTTCAGTCGGTTGCTTGAGAATTGGGAAAGATAATAATAATAATAAAAATTGAGACTCTTCCACATATGCACTGCCTTCTGTTTTGGGAATCTATGTGTCTTTATATGCCTCCCCCTTAGAATTTTATGCAGTATTTATGTTATTTCTTAACATTTCTTCCTCCATTGCCTCTCGTGTTTTTAGATTGGTCATATGTTCCAAGAAAAGTTTGCTTCCCAAAAGTGGGAGCAATACCTGCAGAGATAGATGGCTCTTCCAAATCAGGTTTGTTATCAGAGAATTGATTGCTTCTTTCTGGGTCACTGTTTTTGAACTTGCACTACGAGATGCAGTAACTGAAGTTTGCCGATGACTCAAAAATTATGATATATCCTCTTTATGCAGAAATGATATTTTCTGAAAGATTGAGATGTGATCAGAACTGTGCTTGATGTATTATAGGTATAGCCTTTCATTTCTTTGTTCAAAGAATGCACTTGACTGAGGATTTTTCTGTTTGACATCCTGACTAAAGCAGTATTTAGTTGTGTATTAATAAATATTGTGAATATCTCAGTGGTGTATTGAATGTATATGCCATATTCTTTAACGAGATATTTGGTGGGTTGATTTTGTTTGTTGCGATCACTACAGAGCCTTCAAGCTTTCCATGAAATTATTATTTTGTTTTCTATTGCTTGGAATGCAACGTGAAGCTGAGGTAGAGGAGAAGTGTTAATCTTACTTAATTTCAAAATGTAACTTAGGCATTCTAACTAATTGTCTTCTTTGAAATCTAAAATTATTTCTACACTAAACTTTGAAGTGAGAAGCACCAAAAGGAAAAAAATAAAGGAAGTAATAAAAGAAACCTAATCATGTATGTTTTCTTTTCTTTGCTCCAATAGAATTTGTGACAGCAGTTGTCAATATGCACCGAAGAGGAAAGCACCATTCCCGATTGTTCTTTCTTGACATAACAGAATATTGTCACAGGCACTCTTTGTTGTTATTATCTTTTTATTTCTGTAAATGATACTTTTTTCTATTTGTAACTCTAGTCTTCTTTCCTTTTCATGTGAGCTTGTAGGACATTTAATTCAACTTTTTTCTAGTGGAACTGTCATTTTTACCTTTCATAGTTCATGAGTTTTTGGTGTGATTTATTCAAGTCATTCGGGCATTTCTGGCATAACTTATTCAAGTCATTTTCTATTTCTTTTTTCTTTTTCTGTTTTGCAGACAAATACAAGTTTTGCCTCTTCTCTTGAAACATTTTTTTGCCATAAATTTCTGGGATCCTTTTGGATATGCTCAATCTGCACAATTAAATTTTGTGTTGGAAAATGAAAGCATTAAGAGCTATCTTGTTTGGTAATTATGGTTATTCATAATCTTTAGTTCATGCAACAGAAGGAACAATGACATTATATCATATAGCATTCTCGGAAGGATAATCCTTTGCATCTAAAACCATCATAAGTGAAAGTTCTACTGTGAGATGAGTTCCTCTGATTAGTTTTTTTCCTGCGTTAGTTGATGTCCCAAGATTCATGTTTCTTGAAGTTTGTAATCAACAGGCCTTTCAAAAGAAACTCTGAAGCTCATTGAGACATTTCTAGACAAGGCTGAAGATCAACCACAGCCCCCAATGATGGATCCTGTCCTTGGTGACTATGATAAGCCTGATGCTAGAGTCCGGAGTTTTCTTGCTTTTAACTGAAGTAATAAACAAGTATTGGTATCAGTTTCTTATGTGATATGTTTTTATTATTTTATGTGGTGGTTACATTGCACTTTAGAATGATATGATTTTATTATTAGAAGAATTTTCTCCAGTGGAAAGAAGAAGCCTCTTGGCTAACTCTCACTTTCTCTGGCAGACTTGCACTGATGCGCAACGCATTTAAAACCTACAAGACTAGTGGCGCAGAGGTTAGAGTTCCTTGGGGCCTTACTGCACCTTGATAAAATCGTATAACTTTTTAAGTGCATTCTCAGAATCCCATTTAAGATTAATGTTGCTTATGCTAATTGTTACATTGTAAATAAGCCAATCATAATTTTAAATAGTTTGTGAAGTGCATCTTAAGATAAGTATTTAGACCGTTTTTGAGCCTTCCGTGTTATATTAGACTTATTTTTCTACTATAAACTATCAAATAATTTGTCATGCTAATTACTAACTATCCAATATTTTCTATGGCTGATCACAAACTATTCCTATTCGACGATAAAGGAGGCTATTATAACCATTCCAAGTTATTGACAGTTTTTAACCATAATTTCTCATTACAAACTATTTATAGGTTATTTTTAAATACTTTCTCTAAAATTTAGTAAAATTATACATAAATATAAATTTTTAAAAAAATAATAAAAAATAATTTTTAACAATAAAATAATTAAAATAATTTGAGATATTAGTAATATTTTTTATATATTTTTTTCTAAAGTTTAAAAAATTAATAAAAATATTTATGAAATTTATTTTTTTATATTTTGATATTTAATTTAATAAATATATAAAAATTAAGTGTCACACCCTTAACACTCGGTAGTCAATACATGACCATCGTCGCATTTTTTTAAATTACATTCTATTTAATTGAAATACAGTCCAATAAATATGCAAGGCAAAAATATAAATTTTAAATAATAAAAAATATACACAAATTATAATACATAACTAATAATATCTAAAATTAAGTCAAAATAAAAGAATTCAAATCAAACTTTTAAGACTTCAATAAGTTTACACAATGTGAAGATTCACATTCGAAATTTATATATTGAAATATAAGTTTTCTCATATAAAAACAAATAGATTTAATAAGGTTAATCTTTCGATGAATCATAAGTATTAGTTTGAGAGTCAACCAAATAGATCTAATAAGGTTAATCTTCGATGAATCATGAGTATTAGTTTGAGAGTCAAGTGCATGAACCCTAGAAAGATTAATATCTTCAATATTTGGCTGCTCAAAAAATTAAAATTTACCTAATTACTTGAAAATAATAACAAAAAATGAGTACATAACTATATTAAGTGAATAAACAATTATAATTGTTACTTTTCTATTAAAGTAAGTTGACTACGTAATATATAAATATTCGATTTAGTAAACTTACAACAATTGAGAACAAGATAACTATATAGTTTATTAAATAATTCAGTTCAAGATTATATCAGTTCATTGAGCAGGTGCACCGACATCCACTACATGCCTTAAAAGTCCACTAGAGGCTACACTATAATTATAAAAATATCCAACACGCGTGCGCATATATATATGTATAAGTTTATATGTGATATTAGTTCAAAATCCATATTATTATAATAAAATGCATAAAAAATACAAATTATTTAAAAAAACTATTTAATAGTTATTCATGTATCAAAATTTAAAGATTTTATAAAATTTTGCCAACAAATTTTATAATTTTTTGTCACTTAACATACACTAAAATAAAATACGTAAAATTCTATTGCATATAACCCTACACACACACACATTACTTTTATTAATGACCATATTATATATATATATATATATATATAAATTTTTTTTATTTTAGTAAAAAGAATTATAAAACTTCACTCAATAGTTTAGAACTCTTTTTATGATCCCAAGGAAGGATAAAATAGCCATAAGAGGAAGGTAAAATGGAAACTCCTACAGAGGCATAGGAAAGACAATTTTATTAAGAAACAAACAAGTTAGTAGCTTATAAAAAGAATGATAAATTTAAAAAAAGGTGAAATTTTTTTAAAAAAAATTTCTTATTTTGCATCGCTTCAACATTTTAAGCATATCAAGTAATCCAATGCTTCTTACAACAATTTCAATATGCGTTCGTCTAGTACCATGTTTCTTGCACTAAAACTAGATTTTGATGCTACAGTGGACATCGAAGAAGTTAGTAAATGCATGCCATGGGAATAAAATTTCAGATATATAATAGCTAAACAAAAATCTGGTAATTGGGCAAAGAACATTGAAGCCAGAAAATAAACATATGCAAAAGTATGATAAACTGGTTCCGGACATGCTTCTGTCACGGCAAAAGGGTCTAGCTGCTTTGAAGATTTTATTTTATTATAATTTTTATTGTTCTATACAAGTATGCATTTTATGAAAATAATATTTTACTCGTCAAATTATATTGAAAAATCTTCTCACTATTGAACACGGAAGCTATAATAAATAATAAATATTGAAAAAATAATTTATTAAAAATTAATATTATCAAACAATTTAAATTTTAAAACATGGTCAAAGAAAATTCAATTTTCAACAGTATCAGGGGATTTGAACTCTTAACACATTGGGCCATGAAATTTCTACCCTAAGGAGGCTGCATTATCTAGCTACTTTGATAGTTAGTGTTTATTGAATGGGATAGCTAAAGAGAATACAGTACTACAATTTGCAAGGAGACAGAGAACAATATTCTACAATGTTTGCACAATTGATCAGTTTACCATCGAACCATGAGATCTCCCATTACCACCAAAAGTTTGCTTTAGGGATATCAAGAGGAAGTTCGATTGATTTTAAGCTAGGGTTAAAATGAAAATTCATTTTCACGACAATAACTAACTATAAGTCGGGTGGAGTTAATTTATCAGTATAGCCATTATAACATCATCGGGTTAAATTCAGGCATATGAAAATGGTTCATCACCTGTTCAAGTAAAATATAACTGCCCCTACTTCATCAAATATCTTTAGCGTCCTCTTTGCTGCCAAAGACCAGTTACAGTTAAAATTAACCAATACCTCAACAGATCATTATCATTTACATCCATTTAGAAAAAGTAAAAAAGAAAAGAAAATTGTGATTGCTCTATTGCTTAATGAATTTGCCAAAACCATACACCTACCAACATATCCAGAGAGAGGGAGGAGTGAGTAGGAAATTAGATTGGATGGTGCTTTGATTTGATCTCTCACGGGACTTTTGGCTTCTCAATCTTCACGTACGGGAACCATCCCATTAACTGAACAACTTCTGGGTTCCAACCGCGCTGTTGAGCGCGACAAAACATAAGGAATGTGTTCGCAAAATATGAATTGAACCCCATTAAAATGTGCCACATTGCATGACCCTGGGGATTAAAAAACCATCCAGAAATCTTCTGACAGAACAAGCGATCAAACAGCCAGCAAAGACTTGCTAGCATTATAGTGGCTAAATATAACTTTGCAAGCCTCTTAGCTTTCACATCAGCAGTGTGGATGTAGTACTTGTACATCCGTGGGATGCAAAGAAGACACAATATAATGTAGTGTACCTTGAAGCCAATTTGAAAACGTAATAGTGCATGGGCAATTGCAAATGCAGCTCCATAAAGAAACAAGAATGTGGGCATTGTACTCTTGTAGTGCCAATCTGGTGAGTAGAGAATGTAGATGTACAGAAGCATTTCCCACACCATGGGCGTTTCATCACCTTGTTGTTGCCTGATAAACAACAATAACAATAATAATGATAATATAATAATAACAATAATAATAATAGTAAATTTCCTGAGTCCAGATCAACATAAATAAACAACCAGTCACAAAACCCATCTTGTACTTAGAACAGCATTCAATTGCCGTGGTATGAATACCCAGACCCTCAGTAGGAGTAAATTCTATTATATTCTCTTCGATGGCCTGCTGTAAGCAGATGCTTAGATTGCAGCAAAGTAAGAACTTCACTTTGGTCTATTTCAGAAGTTCTTATTCAGTGAGAACCATTAGATGCATCTTTCTCAGCCACTTTGTATTATGCACAAAAGCAGCAGATTCCAGACAAAAATCATCACTTCACTGATCATTCTTTTTCAAATATAAATTTATTCGGTATGAATGGAGTTAACTAGTGCAGCATATTAGTAAACACTTCTGTTATACTAGTACAATAAATATTAGTACCTGTTTATCATGAAAACTCTCATTTGGCCAATAAAAGTTCAATATACTTTAGTAGACGTATTTATAAAAATTTCAAATCCCATCCTTACTTTTTTCCAAAAAGTAAACAATGTTCACATCATATTTAGAATATAAGCCTCCTTCTTTATTTATTTTTTAATTCTGGCAAACGTGTAAGAACACAAATAGAACAACACCATCAAACACCAAATTCTCAATTATTCTTGCTCTCTTGAAGTTTAGATTCATTTCAAGAATCAATACATAGTTTGGTTGACACTAAAAACATCAGAAACATAACTTGTCTGATGTCGGTTTTTATAAATTTCAAGGTCCATCTATCCTTTCATTTTTCTGGCCACTTAAAGGAACAGTTTGAGTGAATAAGATCCAAAAACAAATTACAGTACTGATTAAACATTAGCCTTTTGTTCACTAGTGTAGATGAGCTAGCTATTCAATTAACAAACAAACTACTCAAATCAATTGATACACACACACACACACACACACATATATGCTCTCATCGCATGCCCCTAAATATGCTCTACTGCTATTATAATCATGGTGCTAATTCATTTGACTGCTTACTTGAAGCAGTTGAGTGTTTGATTATATATATATAATATATATATATATATCAAAGCAGAGGGAACAACACCAAAGAAGCCTACTTACAAACGTTGCAGTGTGGCATGGTATAGCATGCTTCCAATGGCAAGTATCATATTAGATATGTGAAGTACGCTAAACCTCTTCTCGAAACGCTGTCTCAAAGCATTTATAAGACCAATAAGTGCCAAGAGAATGCCTGGTATATTTGATATAGTGTTGAAAAACTCTGCAATATAAGAAGAGTAGACATAATTTTTTTCACACCACTCAGTTGATGTGACTGGACCCCAGAAGCTAGCTAGTCCATCAGCCATTCTTAAATATCAATGCCCAAAGAGTGTATTCAATTCAGGCACCTTCTGCTATAATATTACAGAATTCATAAAACCTGCAACCACATTCAGTAAGATATGAGATGATAAGCCCACATATTTTGTTGAATTAAATATGCTATAGGTCAATTTTAATGACTTAAATACAGTGTCAAAGAAAAATGCCACTTGAAAGATGCTACCTAATAAAACTCTTAAAAAAATCTAACTGGACAAAAGCATAGAAAAAGAAGAAAAGGAAGAAATAAGAAGTAAAATTACATAGGAGTTATAAAAAATCTTATGATGGGAATTTCAAACCAACATCACTAAAAACATTTGTGATTGTGAAGCATTCTAGTAAAATGAAAACTTTTATATGATACTACGGTAAGTGGAATGTCAGAAGATAAACCACACAGTCATGGTTACAAGTCGCAACTCACAACAATTCCTTGAGGTTAAAAAGGTGAAGTTCCTCCACGAACTATCAACAGTTTGGTACCCCAATTTACGGATATAATTACAAATATGGCTCCTGTTTTGCTGTTGTAACAGTTGCTAGCTATTAAGTAGCCACTTTTTCATAGGTCTTAACTCATCTTTTGTAAAGCTTTCAGGCCAAACAGTACAATTGGCAGAAATTGCAAGTAAATCATAAGCACAAGGCTACAGATTGTTACAAGAAAGTTGGAGTATCTAAAATCAAAGCTTTTTCCTGCTTGGGCCTAATTTTTTTAAACTGTTCAGCTCCATATCATTAGCAACAAATAAGAATCCCTATCACTTCTGCAAAAACACAAAGGTCTAACACAAGCCAAATCCTTGTTCTACTAGTCATCAAGTGAAACAATATTAAGTGAACTCATCGCTATCACACCAGTCATAAATTAAAAGACAGACTTGTCCCTAAAGGAGAGATTACAGTAAGAAATGCCTGTTCATCAAAATGTCTTGCACTTAAAAGAAACTGAAAACAAAGGCTTTAGATAAAACTAGCAAATGGAAGATAATTTACATATTCAGGATAAGAAGATCATCCATTCAAGGATAGCTCATTGTAAGATCATCCACTGTGTCATCATTGAAATTCATTTATGCTGCTTTTGCTTTCCAGAGAATATGATGACATATCTAAAACTACAAAGAATCAGGGTCCTTTACCATAAAAAGACTAATCTCAATATCCCCGCCCATCCAGGGGAAAAATAAACTTCTTAGCAATATACTGTACAGTTATATTGCAGAAGCAGAACAGCTAAGAACTTCTAAAATGATCTTGCTGACATAAGGCCAAGGAATTTGACCTAGAAGGTCCTAGACATGATGCTCGTAATGGTTTCACTCTTATCTAACCATTAATCAGTTTATTAAGTTGTTGCTAAGGTTAAGACCTAATTTGAGCAACTTTATTTCACCAAATTGGACATTATTTATAAAGCCTCATCAGAAAAACATAAGACAATACATAATTATAAGTTGACCAAGCCATAGTTCTTTTTCCCACTATTATCGTATTGCACGTTCAATTGTGGCCTCTTTTTTCCCAAGACTCCATGCCGTTTTGGTATGGTTTCTCCACCAGTCAAAAGAGCTTTTTTAATATCAAAAACTCTTTTCAAACTTTTTGGTACATTTGGATGTAACTGGAGAAAAGTTTATGGAGGAATAAAAAAGTTATTTTACTTCTACTGTAAAAAGCTCAAATTTGGAAATTTTGGGAGTAGACTTTTAAGCTTTTTAAGAAGTTAAATTGTCTACAAAATGTAGATGACACATCGAAAGGTATGTGTGCCTGAATCCAATAATTGTTTTAGTTTAAACCTTTTTAGTATAAAATCTACTTGAATAAGCCCTATTATAATAAGCTCTACCAAAAGGACCCTTGACAATAATGTGCTAGTACTTGAATAGAAGATGGAATAACTTGGCCCAAATATTTTGTATAAAGTACTTCTATCCAAAAATGTAAACCAAACAATGGTTGAAAAAAATACAAACAAAGATACAAGATCCAGAAATATCGAGGCAGAAATAAACAGGTATTTGAAGTGCAGGAAACAAAAGTAATATAATAGCATGTGTCAAGCATATCATAAGTTTCAAGATGAGTACATTCATAATTTCTAAAATTCACATATAACTGCATAGAGATATAAATTTATAGGGAACATCGCAAAACAGTCAATTTCCATAAATACATCACTAATACATTAGGCATTATAAGAATTTCATAGAATGTAATAAAGTGAGTTTAATTTATAGTACTTTTTCAGAAGATAATTCATTAATACAATGAACATTTATGACTAATGTCATAACATCAGAGTTGCCACAATTTTAGGCCTTATTCTACGGATATTTATAAGAATTTCATAGAATGTAATAAAGTGAGTTTAATTCATAGTACTTTTTCAGAAGATAATTTCATTAATACAATGAACATTTATGACTAATGTCATAACATCAGAGTTGCCACAATTTTAGGCCTTATTCTACGGATATTTACAAGATTTATCTACTTGTAATTTATTAATATAAATGACCTGGTACTGCAAACTTCGCTGGGAGATATTTGAAGTGAGATCTAAGATTCTTTCAAACATGAGGTGAGTGTCTGATCATACTATATTAACTGTACCACGGCTAACCAGCAATGCAGTATATACAGTGAATCCCAATGCATCAAAATGATCCAATCAGTCCCCGAGGCCATATATTAGACACCTAAAAGATTTCAAACTGGAGTTCACTGGCACAAGTTTTTATTTTTTTTCCTATATTAAGTTTGACACCAGCAAATACTGCAAAACCGTTCAAGCTTCAGTAGTCAGAATGCCAGTGAACTAAATCTTCCTCCTGCCAAATACGTCCCCTACCCAGCCCAGCAGTAGTCCTGCACTATTGTATACTGAACGCCAAAATTTCGTTATTGTGGGTTCCTTTAAAAATAATCAGACAGTAGTCGAGCAATGAACTAACAAAAATTCGACCAAATAAAGACAAATTTCCTCATGAACCAACACAAAACAGTTCTTCAATGAAAAAAACGAAACAATTCAACCAAAAATTTTTGAGCCAACACTAAGAAACGCCAAATCCATCAGAATAACACCATATCAACCAAAAAAAGCCAAAAAAATCAAATTCTGACACATGTATACATAAACAAGTGAGAGAGCATAACACATAAAAATAGTAATGACAGAGAGATAAAAAAGAAAGTAAAATACGAACAAACCTGTTACCAACAACCAGATCTCTCCATCATCTATCTATCTATATATCTAAAACCCTTTATAGGATTAGATTTTTAATTTACGTTTTTTTTTATTTTCCATTATTCCAGGTCCTCTACAGAAAACGCCGAAAAATAGAAAAGGACAATTTTATTTATATATATATATATATAAAAGATAGAGTGAGATAGAGAGAAGAGGGCGCGTGGGATGTAGTTTTATGTGCGGCTGGGATTCGTTTGGTGGATGAGTGTAAATGTGGTTTTGCATCGATGATTAAAAGAGTGTGGGGATCTACGTTCACTGCCGCATTAAAGTCGCGTGAGGCGTACGCTCAGATTCCGACACCATACAACAATTTTTGTTGCTCAATTCTGAGCAGGACCTTCTGCAAAATTTTTTGTCAACTTCAAAATTTTGTTATTTTAGTTGTAACAACAACAGATTTTATTGACTTTTCAAGAGAAACATAAGATTGACGGTAACAATAATTTTTTTTTATTTAATAAACTTATAAAAAAAAATTTATATATTATTTTAATTTAAAATACTGTAAGTTCTTTACGCAATAATACTCTATATAAGAATAACTTTTATATAATTATAAAAAATTATCATACTAATTTAGATTAACTATAAATAAGAATAAATTATAATTTTTAAATCTCGTTTAAAGAAACTTAGTTCACGTAATAATAATTATTTATATATTATAATATATATATATATTATATTATAGTAAAAAATATATATATAATAAGATATTTTTTTAAAGTTGTTTGTAACACAATCATTCATTTTTTAGAGTTGGTAGTATATTTTTGAACTTTACACAATCCTAATGCTATTACTATATAGATATACATACCAATTTTTTGAAATTATATCTATTTCTTTTATTAATATTGATATATTGAATTTGACATACTCTGTGGATTAATTATTAGTTTAATGTATACTTTAATCTTTATATCACTTGCACTTTAGATAATTAAGTCAAAATACACTTATTAAGTCATAATATACCATAGTAATAATGTATACTTTCATCCTTATATGACTTGCACTTTAGATAACTAAGTCAAAATACACTTATTAAGTTATAACCTTTTCATAGTAACAAGATTAGTTTGATTCAACATTACCATTATAAAATAATTCCACTATAGAAAGACATTTGTCAATGCACTAATCATAAAGACAATGTTAGGGATGATAATTTAGTTTAGTTGGATACCATAAACATTTGATGATATTTAACCTAAAAAATCCAATATCTATAATTTATTGAATATTGGATAGGTTATAGATATGAAAATAAGTATTTAAAATTGATTTCAATCAAAATATAGTTTCTGTATCGATTTTTCGATACCTAAATAAAAATAAATAATAATAATATTATTAAATTATAATAAATTTACTCACACTTATTTTCTACTCTATGCTATCAAAATAGTAAATATATATATAATTTTAATTTTTTTGTTTAACCCTAAAGCATTTTGTTTTTATTTAATACATTTTTTTGTTCTAATTCCTTATGGATAAACAATAAATTTACTAAATATTTGTGCTTTTAAGTTGAGTGTTATATTGTTGATTAATCTATTTTTAAGTATAAACTTTCATTATAAATAATGGCATATATTGTTTGTGATGTGAATGATTTAGAGATTGAAATATTCTTTTTGGTTATATGAATTTTGATGCAACTACAAATCAATATATATTTTGTTTAGTGAACAATGTCTTACTTGAAATTCACTACAAATGGAATTCATACCATGCAAGTTACACTTAGTTCAAGCATTAAAATTCAATATTTAATTCAAGTGCTGACTTGAAAATTAATATTGAAGTATGTTTAATCAATCTTTGATTATTTTGAATAAGTGTGCATATTCAATTTTTTAATAGTATATGGATATTAAATACGTAATTTTCAATTGTTACAAATAAAATATTAATATTGAGTAATTCAATCATCTATAAATATCTCAAATTTATCACATATTTTATCCGTTGCCATCCCTAAACAATGTTATTAAGTGATTTGCATTGCCAATCATCATTTAGAAGACTACCTTCCTTGCATCGTATACTTAATCATGGTTAGATCAAGGTTCTTGTTGGAAATTTTCTATATTTGATTTTTAAAAAAATATTGACAAGTGATATAATTAAATACAATCAATCTACATACAATTTTTTAAAGATGTGTATATTAATGTCGAAATATCATTGTTGTCCTTACCAATTGTCACACTAAAATACATGTATATTTTGCTTTTGTATCATACTCCTAGTAATAAACTGTACACGAGGGAGTTTATTTTTGCTAGCAGCTTTATGTTTAATACATTTCAGTTATATTTTTATCATTATTCTCGATGTACAAAATATCCAATAGAGTGCACACAATCAAATTGCTGGTGTCTACAAAAGCAGGTACTTATTGACAAAGGTTGAAACCCTAAGACAAAAACTTGAAACTCAAATCTAACAATTGTGGAGCAAAAGACTTAAACTATATATACAAAGATTTAAAATCAAATCCAATAGGGTGCACATAACTAAGTTGCAGGTGTTTGCAGACGCAAGCACTTGTTCATGAAATTTGAAATCCAAAGGCAAAGACTTGAAATCCTAATCTCACAAATGGAAACAAAATCAACAGTATTTGAAACCTAATGCAAAAGACATGAAATACACGAACAAAGACTTGAAACCAAATCTAATGGGATACACAGCCAAGTTGCGCGTGTTTATGGACACAGGTATCTATTTATGAAACTTAAAACCCTAAGGCAAATACTTGGAACCCAAATTTAATAACTTGAAACGTGATCAACAATACTTGAAACCTTGTGCAAATGACATGAAACACAAAGGTAAAGACTTATAACTAAATCCAGTACAAACCAAATTGCAGGTGTCTACAGAGGAAGGTACCTGTTCACAAAACTTGAAACTCTAAGAAAATACTTAAAACCCAAACCTTGCAACTTGAAATGAAATCAATAGTAATTAAAACCTAGTATAAAAGATTTGAAATATGCATGCAAAAACTTGAAACCAAATCCAATGGGATGCACACAACCAAGTTGCTAGTGTTTACAATCGCAGGTGCAAATACTTAAAACCCAAATCTAACAACTTGAAACATTATTAACAATACTTGATATCCAGTGCAAAATACTTGAAACACACCAAGAAAGATTTAATCTCAAATCCAATGTGGTGCACCTTGCCAAGTTACTGGTGCTACAGAAATGGGTAGCTATTCATGAAACTTGAAACACTAAAGAAAAAACTTAGAACACGAACCTCACAACTTGAGATAGTATATGGAAAGTGCAAAAGACATGAAACACAAGTAAAAACTTGAACTATTTTCCTAAGAGTGTACATAGCCAAGTTATAAGATGTCTACAGACAGCCAAGTTATAAGACGTCTACAGACGTAGGTACCTATTCACTAAATTTGAAACATTAAGACAAAAAGTTGAAATCAAAACATCAGAACTTGAACAATGTGAGCAATACTTGAAATTCAGTTCAAAATACTTGAAACACACGGGTAAAGACTTAAAACTATTTCTCTAAAAATACACATAGTCAAGTTGTTAAGTGTTTACAGACATAATTACTATTCACTAAACTTGAAACACTAAAGTAAAAAATTAAAACTGAAACCTCACAACTTGAAATATATGAACATAACTTGAAACATTATATATAAAATTCAAAATAATGACTTAACAGTTAAAACAAGTAAAATATATTTTTTAATTATTATAATATTAATAAATTATATTATTAATATTTTATTAATAATATATTATATTTTAATATATTAAAAGACAACATGTTGAGTAACTGGCTGTCCCCTTTCCTTTTTGGTTGTAACATACATCTAAATGCTAGGATATCATGGTACCAAATGCTACCATAGTGTGTCCTAGCCCATTAAGTGCTTAAACTGAAATGCTTATAGAATCATTCTTTTCAATTCATTGCCTTTAATCAATGTTATAAATTCATGGGTAAGAAGAGACTATAATTCCAGCATTCCAAATTTTGCAGCCTTGCTTGAAGGGCCAAGCGAATGGAAAAATGCACAAGTCGCAGCAAATTTATGAACTACAAATTACAAACTTAATGCACAAGTTCAAATCAGAAAAATATTCTAATCCCATACAAGAATCATTTATGACACCGAACTTCATGGCATAGTCTAACAAACCCTATCCAATGAATCTGCCATTAATCATGTATCTTACATCTGTATGCAGCATTAAAACTACAATTGCAATGTAGTTAAAACCGCTATCAATAGTGTTTATTGATCAAGGACTAGATTTCAAGAAAAGTTTACTCAAAGAAGATCAGGCCAAGCCCCCCCAAAAAAAGAATTCTGATATGAAATATATGGAAAAACTGGATTCAAAGCAGACTAACAAAAATTGCTATGCCACACCAAGATCATCAACGATTGCTATCAAAGAGTTATCAGCATCTTTTAAACATCTTTGTAGTAAGACCAACAGATGCATGTTATCAATCAAGTAATCCGAGTTACACAGCGAACATCTATTCTGTAACCAAAATTTCTAGGGCCTTTTTCTCCTAAATGAAGGAACAAGCAGCTGATGTAGTTTTATATAACTATTTCATCTATGAGCCCCATGCAATTTTCTACTCTGTTTAACAAACATTTCACACGATTCATTAAGAGAATAGTTCTTTACATAAACAAGCATGATATGACAAAATCAGTTGAGTTTGGGCTCTAAGTTTCCAATGATTTGAGCAATCTATCTACCTACCTTATTGACCCACTTTGAATGGAGGAAACAGTGCAAACACCAGCTGATGTAGTAAATGGAACACCTTTATAGTGGGCCACACATTCCGTGTCTGTGTGCATATCCACTTGCACCTTCTCCCAGACCTTCTTCTTAGGGTTTAAGACGTCATCAGGCTTGCCTTCAAACCCTGGAAACATAACTCTCTCCCCAATTTTAGCAGATGTTGGTGGCTCAACTAATTCAACCTGGAAGTGTACCAGCATTACCAGTAACTGATCAGAAGCAACAATAGTATCCATACTAGATACACCCCATTTAATAATAATAGTCCGAAATTAAACATGAAAACATTAACAGAACTATCCCAAAGTTACAACAAAATATTTAAAGAGACATCAAATCAAACTTAGATGGCATTTAACATGCTCTCCATCTTCACAAAAAGTGGCAATCATTGTCATTCATTGTTAATTAAGCTCAAACATGTTAAATTAAATCATATGAGCAATTTGAGATCAAAGAAAGAAGCAAGAAATGAAGTAGCAATGAATGTCCAAGATGCTTTCTGGTCATTTAAGGGATCTCACTGGACAGCTGCATTCTGAAAGGTCAAGGTTATCATCATAAGAAGTTTCTCAAACACCAAGTATGCTGATGCTTGATGCAAGATATCATGTTTTTGCGTACCTTGGTGTGATCACTGTTGGAAGCAGCTAAAACCATTGCCTGTGATTTGATGCCCCGCATCACCACCGGTCTTAGATTGCAGAGAACACAAACCATTCTCCCCTGCCGAAGAATTGGCACAGGAAAAAAAAATAGTGAGTTCAAACTTTCCAAACATCAGTAGGAATAAAGTAATGTGTTGACCTTCTAATCATCAAGGCACATTATATGCATAACCCATCCCCCAAACATAAAAATGTATTACAATGATCAGTTAGAAACATTGGACAAAAACCTGCATTTCTTCAAGAGGTATGTACTTGACAAGGCCACTAACTACCACCCAAGTCAGTCCTTCCCCCACATCAATTTCTTCCACATACAACGAATCAGCATCGGGATGCTTCTGAGCTTTTGTAATTTTTCCCACACGGATATCTAGTCTTGCAATGGAAATTTCTGGCTCAGCAGCAGTTTTTGATTTAGCTTCAGCAGCAGAATTTGTTGGCTTTTGTTTCTTTCCATCACCATCTGTCACAAACAATAGAATACTATATATAAACAAATGACAGGAAACAAAATCGACAATTAAACTGTTCCCTTCACTGCAGTTCGTGTGTGTGCACATGTGAGAAAGACTTCATTTTGGGTTTTTTGGAAGGTTTCTATGCCAGCATTAGCCTGCAGATCAAGAGCCACCTTACACCACTCATCCATTAAAACTGAATTCTCAGGCAATCATCTTTATCTACTGTTTAGAGCAACTCCATGCAAAGCACATGAATACAAACGCAGGTCTTAGCTCTAGACACAATGGCCAATATCTGTTCCAAAAATAACTCCATGATCTTCCATCAAATCCTTCATATGTGAATTATAGATGATAATTGCCAGCAAGGAAGCACAAACAAAATAATCATGGAACAGAGATAATGAAAATAAAATGCTGATCTTGTGTTAGGATTCCTTTATTTATTACCATGCAGTTGATACTTATGTACCACAATTATGACACTAAACTCATCCAATAAACAGTAATTTAAACAGCAAACTTTAGAAGTAATAATACATGAATTTCAACATATAGAAAAGACTAATTCTAACCTGAAACTTTTGTTTTCTTCAGTTGCTTGGCAACTTTGGCAGCTTCTGCTTCTGCCCTAACAATTCTATCAGCTTGACTTCCAGCAAACTTATTCCTGAAGAATTCTACTTCTTCATCTTTCTGGACATCAGTTAATTTTACTAAATTAGTACAAGGCAAAAAGAAAAAGGACAATAGTGCCCAACCCCAAAATTTAAATAAATTGAAAGAACATTAAATTAGAAGACAAATGTTATAACAGTAAATACCAGTTCCTTGAATAATGGCACTGGTGTCCCAATCTTATGACCTGCAGGGATTATCTCCCAAGGTCTTTTGGCCCTATCAACATCACCTTTTTCATCACAAAGTGAAACTTGATCTTCAGGTTGCAAATTAAGCTGCTTAAATACCTTTAAGTGTCACCAAAGAAAAAAAAAGTGCCTCAGCAAAAGATAACAATCACTTATAAAGTAATATAGTACATAGATTTGCAGGCAAACTAAATTACCTCAACAGAAAATGATGGCATAAAAGGTTCTAACAAACATGCGAGAAGATGAACTAGACCCACTGATGTTCTCATGACAATGGAACAAGAAGGTTGATCTTCCTTGTAAAGGTTCCAGAATTGGCTTTCCTGAATTACAATCATATGAAAAATGCACCATAGCAACAGCACATTAGTTCAACAAATGCAAACACAGCATGCATGCAAGTAATCCTAAAATCATGGAGTCAAGGTGTTCCAGGATTACTTGCAAATATGCATTCCCTTCACTTGATATGCTCATTGCAATTTTCAGGCCTTGCTTCAGTTTAACCTACACAAAGGTGCAAACAGGTGCTTCATACAAAGATTTGGGGTCGAGGAGTTCAACTTCAAATCATTACAACAACTGTGATAAGAGTAAATCATTAGTCACCTTCTCCATGGCTTCTACATATTGCTCTACATATTTACCAACTTTTTCAGTCAACGTCTTTGTCAATGGAAGTGACTCAGCACCATCAGCATCCGGAATGATGGAACCATATCCTTGACCTTTAGACATGAAACCAGTTTATATACTGTTTACAGACACCATTGAAACCCATAAAAAAGACTAAGAAGCTCATGGAAAATATATTCCACATCTACCCAAAAAATATGTGTCTTCCAAAGGTCTCTGCATAACAATAAACCATCCTCAACTCCATAAAGCAGGCATAAAATTTTCCTAAAGAGATGAACATTGTCAAAAGAATCAAAGAACATAAAGCGAGAACAAAGAAGGCAGTATGGCCACTACTGAAACCCTCAAAACCTGTTACAAGCAATAATAATGCATAATGTGTGTCCCTCACTTAGAAAGTAGTCTTCTGGAAGATATCAATAGAGGATTGAGACAACTGAAAAGCCTATATTCTCAGAAACAAAAGGCTTAACATAAAGCAGCTGACTAACCTGGAGGTTTAGCAATGAAACTCAGAACTCGATTGATAAAGTTTCCCAAATTATTTAGCAACTCGCTATTCAATTTTGTTTGCAAGTCAGCCCAAGTAAATAATGTGTCAGACACCTAAATATATATACAAAATAGATTGCAATTACCAATATATACACAAAATGCAGTAGATATAACCTAGTAAGAGGAAGAATAATAATTGATGCTATAACAACAAGTTACCTCGGGCCTATTAGTTAGCAAGTAATATCTCCATACTTCTGCGGGAATATTTGTATCTTTTGCATCATTACCAAAAACTCCTACACCTTTGCTCTTTGAGAACTTTCCTGCAGAAACATTCAAGATACTCAAAACTAAAACATCATGGTTGGGAAATTTATTATCCAACCAGCCTAATGCAATCAAACAGTGAGTAAACCAAAACAGAATGTTAACTAACCAGCTTCATAATTTAAGTATTCAGTGACACTAATAGTCTTCATCAAAGTCCAGTTTTCGCCGGTTCCAAGAAGTGCAGATGGAAACATCACCTAAATATGGACATAAACACTTTAAAAATTAGATAATTAGTCACAACATCACTGCTAAAATAAATTTTGCATTTTTTTACATCTTGAGGCAACACAAGACATGGGAGATTGAAGACCATTGGCATACCAAATGGAATACAAATAGAGAAACCTTAAATGGGAAATTGCAAGCTGAATTGGAAGAATTTCAGAACCACCATACAGGCTATAAGTGGAGGTGCTCAATTAATTAAATGGGTTATAGCATGAAACACCAATTAAATATAAAAAGTAAAGGTTGATGTATGTAGCACCACATCCCCTATCCTAACTATCAATGCAATGTGGTATGAAAATTACAGTGTGAAATGGCACATTGTCCTTTCCCATAAACTGATACAACTCCACATTTTCAGGATTCTTCCACCACTTCTCCCAATCATTAGTGTAGCATGAGGTGATTGAGACATATCCAATAGGGGCATCAAACCAGACATAGAAAACCTATCATCAAACCAAATAATCTATTAATCAACATCCTTAAGATCTTGAAAGAAGAAAAGAAAAGGGGAAAAAATGCTAATAAAGTTAAGAAAAAACATCCATAAACAAAAAAAAACTGTAATGTTATGAAATAAAAAGAAATCCAATATTTATTGAAAATCTTATTTCACCTTCTCCTCAAATCTCTCATGTGGAACTGGAACCCCCCACTTAAGATCCCTTGTAATGCATCGTACTTTCAGCCCTTCTTTAAGCCACGCTTGTGTGGCTTGAATAGCATTTTGACTCCACGATCCAGCCACTGACATGTCGTTGATATACTCTTCCAATTTATCCTTTAGAGCCGGAAGATCAAGAAACAAGTGATTTGTATTGCGAATATGTGGAGTGTTCCTACAGACCTGTTTACATATCAAATTTAGGTCTCAGAAACAATAAAAACAAAGTAGGAAAAGATAACAAACCACACTCCAAGAACCCCTTGCAACAAGTGAAAAACAAGGGAGTACACAGATTTTTCAATCAATTAGTTATATCTTTTATTATGCTATAAGGGAAAACTGAAATTGAACGCCAGAACAAAATATCAGCAGAAAATAGGATCCAGAACAGGGACTCAAATTCAACCCAAAAATTATTGCACATGATGTCACTGTCTCAAACAACCAGGTAAGTAATTAGTCATAAATGATCTGTTTCTCTTTAAAATTCATCAATGATTTACATAAGAAAAAGCACAGTGGCCAGAGGACGAGAAGTAGCAATTGCAATATCCACAGATGATTGCTTTTAAATCTTCTTCTCAGGTTACACAAAGCATTTTAGTAGTGAGCCATTCCTATAGCAACAGAGAAATGCCTCTGCATTGTAGAATAACTGGTAATATTTTCGACTATTTGAGAGACACTGAAGAAAAATTAGCAATGTACCTTGCATTTAGGATCTTTCAAGTCTGTTGCATTCAAAAGCTTCCCACAATTCTCACATTGATCTCCTCGAGCAGACTCATAATTACATCCTTCAGTTGGACAAGTACCCTCTACTAGTCTGTCAGCTAAGAACCTTTTGCATGTAGCACAATAAGGCTGAACAAAAAAGGAACTCAAGTCACACAAAAGCCCAGTTAAAACTATAAAAATTATTTAAAACAAAGGAACAAAAGCATGTTAAAGACTAACGCAAAAAAGTTGTACCTGTTGCATAGTGTTCTCTATAAGCCAGTTGTTGTCCAATAACTTCTTGAAAATTGCTTGGCACACTTCAGTCTGCTGTGGGGTTGATGTACGTCCAAAATTATCAAAACTTATGTTGAACCATTCGTAGACTTCCTTGTGAATTGCATGATATCTACAAAGAAGCACCTTACACGGTATACATATTCTGAAGAACTGCAACCGAAATTCAATCATGCAAACAAAAAGACATACAAAATTCTAAAAGAACATAATCCATAAGTGAGCCTCGCCTATTAATCAGAACGAAACAGTGCAAAAATATGTGCCACGAATTATCAACTGCAAATCATTCAGTAGTACAATTTTCGAAATACCCCTACCATTACATGACATGTAAACGTTAAGAGGTACAAAAAGCTACTATGGTTTCAGAACAGTACGCTATAATGGTAAATTACATGAAAATGGAAAAAAATATTGAGTAAATTTACTGCTGAACAAAATGAATTTACATCTAAACGTTAACACTTCAAAATCAGTAATTCATTCCATTTACACATCATGCATGCATACGTACACAGAGTGCATAATGCAAAAGCCAAAAATTATAGAAAGTTTCAGTGATTTATTACTTGTCACAAATTTCTTTAGGACTGCAATTCTCTTCCATGGCCTTCGTCTCAGTAGCAGTTCCATATTCATCAGTTCCACATATGTAGATAGTATTGTATCCTCGAAGCCGGCAAAACCGAGCAAAGACGTCAGCACTCAACACAGCTGCCATACCAAAACAGCTTCAATTAACAAAAATAATCCTGATGTTGGGCTCGTATAAAACAGAAACAGAGAGAATCGAATGGTACAGCCGATGACGTTGCCGAGGTGAGGTACGTTATTGACATAAGGCAAGGCGCTGGTGATCAGGATGTTACGCTTGCCGAGGATCGGAAGCTTTGGAGCCGTCCGATTCTCCCCGATGCTTGACATTCAAGCCAACCGAATGAGAACTGTAGCTTCTTCTGCCGTTCCGCTCGGCTCAGAGAGAGAGAGAGAGAGAGAGAGAGAGAGAGAGAGAGGCGTTACTCCTGCAAATGCAAAGCTTAATGTGGAATTTGAATAACGCCCTTGATCTTGCCCTGAAATTACGAAATTACTCCATACTTCTCAACTTTTAAATGTGAACACACTTGTATCCTCAAACACATTCTTAATAAAAACAAAAATTCTTGTTTCTAGAAAGAAATATCCATGTTCTGCTAAATCGTGTGTCTCAATGAGCTGTCAATGAGACGACAACTAAATTAATTCGGGCACATATGCAAATGCTCTTGGGATAAAGCAAATTCCAGCTTAATTCCATATTCTAGTTCCTTGCTTCAGCATTTTGCCTTTGCCAGCAGGATAGGCCTCAGATACCATGAGCAAGATGGGAGCAATTTTGGCATCTGGAATCCTTGATGGTCATTCGTGCATTGTAAGTGGTTGAGATTGGAATGGAACTACTACTTTCAAAAATTAAATATTTTATTTTAATTTATAATGTAAATAAAAAAATTAAATAGAGAAATATCAAATTTATAATGTAAATTTAAAGTTAAATTGGCGGACGAGACCTATCCTTGGCATGAAGAGTGCTTGGCTTGGCTTACGAAGGAAGATTAATCAGAGAAAAATAATGCTGACCGGAAAAGAGAGCTTGATCCGAGTGGTCGGCAAGCGCAGGCGATACCTTCCCCACCGCCAGTCTCTTCTCTCTTCCCCCGTCCAGGTAAGTGTTCCTTTGGGGTGACCATCCATTTTCTCATTTATTTGTTTTCAGGTATTAAATTTGTCTATTAATGATTCTTGAATTTTGTCGCTTTGTTAGAGCGTTTTGAATTTCTGCACTGATAAAAATTGTAAAATCGTCTCGAAGAAAACCAGCAATGCCAAGGCTTCTCCTCTTGTAACCTGCCCAGTATGTGGCACAGATGTTTCGGGTGATAATTACACTATCAACTCGCATCTGGGTAAGCATATTCATTTAACTCCGTTAGGTCAATCTTTTTGGTTGCCTACTACTTTACCGTTTTGAATTTGAGTTGATAACTCTTAAACAAGTAAGGAGGATTTAGGTGAAACTTGAAATTGGTCCAAAATAACATAAAATGTTATGTTTCGAGGATAACTGTAACAGATTGCATGAGTGTAGGTTTATGTCTTAGTTCAATTCATGTGATTGAAGAGTGGGAATACATATTTCATAAATTTGAGCTGAAATAGATCATCTTTCAGACTTAATTATTCCTTGATGCAGTAACTAGGTATCTTTCTAGTGGACGTGAACACTTGGGATGACTCGATTTACAATTAAAATTATTGAAGACTTAAAAAATTTTTGAGATTACAACTGAAATTTATATAGACTTTCTAATTTTATCAATGAGAGAAATGAAATCAAATTCGTAAAATAGGAAAATCAACACTAATCCTATTGAAATGGGATTATCAAACAAGTCTTGAATAAGACTTAGTAACGCCTATTTTTGTTCTACACCAAGGTGAGTTAGCAAAAAAGAATGCCAGATTAATGACACTTAATGGCACAATGACATTTATGCATATAAATTCTTGAGTAAATACAAATACAAAATTGTTTGCTAACTTGAGTGTACCATTTTGAGCTTCCTTTAATCGTTACATGTGTGTGTATGTATTCTTAATTAAGTATCAAAATGAAGCATGAGCAAGGCAGTAACAAACTTCCATGAAAGAAAGTAAAATCAACCCTGACATAAGTGTGTATCCATACCAAAACGTTAGGTAACTGTGCAGTGTGTACAACAAGAACCCAAAACTTTGGAATCAGCAAAACTCCTGAGAAAACATCCTAGCTCAAAACCCCTTCTCATTTGAGACAGATGAAGAAATAGGAAGTTTCTTGGAAATCCCTTGAAACAGAAGCATGGTACATGCCAAAATTTAAGTTTTGTTTCATAATCTACTATCTAATTGCCCTCTTTCTCCGTTAAAAATGCACAAATTTCCTTCTTATGAAACAGACGAATGAATAGTAAAATAACTCATTTACACAGTATTTTTGCCTTCTTTCCATTTTCAAAGACAAATTCATCCTCCATTAATAGCTTTCTGCAAGATCTAGTGTACCTTGAATAGTTATCTCAGAATAGTTAAATACTTACATTGTTGAGTTTTTTTTTATCAAGTAGAATGGTATTCAATGCTGAGCCCAAAAGCACAAAAATCAACTATAAGAAAAGAGTATATGTAAATCAATTTGATAATGGGATGTCATGGATCTCAAATTTCATTATCCTATGTTATTTATAGAGCAGAATGATTGAATTGCTTTACAATATGTTTACAATGTGAATGAATGGCTTCCAGATGCCTGTCTATTTAGAGGAACCAAACGAAAGTTGACTCAGCGCACCCTTCTTCAACTGAACTTCTCTGCAAAAACTAAGGTTGAAAATCATTCCAGTGAAACAGAATTTTCCAGCACCAATGTTTCTCCAAAATGTCCAGTTGAAGAGGATGCCAGTGGATTGCCTAACTTTGTTGCATTTGAAGACAATTATACTAATCACTGTAGGTCATCACTAAAATTGGACTCTTTAAAGCAAGCATACATGTGTGGTTCAGCAGAAAACACAATCAGATATCAACGATTTAATTGCAAGGATTGGACACCTTCATCTTCCCCAAATAATTATGTCCCCAAACACGACATGGATGTGACTGTTGATGACATATCTAAGTCTACTCTTCAAACTTTTATTGTTGGACGTAGGTATAGTGATGAAAAGAAGATAAATATTGGAGCTGGCATCTCTCTTTCTAGAGATCCTCATAATGTTATGGATCCCAATGCTATCAAGGTTCATTTCTTTTTGCCTGTGCATTTGCATGGAATTTTATTTTTGTTGCATACATATATACTAAAAAATTGTTTTAGCTACTTTGCATACAAGAATTACTAAGACAAATATTTTTTATTTCACTGCATTCATTATGCAACTCTGTATTCAAAAGAGTTGAGTAAATTTTGTCTTTCAGTGATTCTATGTTGTTTGAAGTTTCTTGAGTTACAACTTCTGCAAAAGACAAGGATTTTCTGCACACACACACACATTCTTATACATTTTTTTTAAAGGATCATTTCCTCTACAATACACACACACACTCATGTAAAGCCCTTGTATGGTCCTTTCAAGTCAGGTTCTTTCTACTGATTCTGGATGCTGTAAAGTGCTTGGTTATCTTCCTAAAGAGTTATCTCAATATTTATCTCCTCTAATTGACAAGTCCTCCATCAGCTTTGAGGTAATGTAGTTATTGAGTAGGAAATATTTATATTAACTAGTTTCTATACAGTTTGTTTATTTTGTTATTGTACAGTGTATTAGTATTTATGTTATATCAATGAGGAAAAAATTTAGCTGCAATGGAAGAATTTTTCAAGTTTTTGTTGTACAATTATACTATTAGCTTCCTACTTAGCAAAGCCCTACTTCTCTTCCGTATATGTGGAGGGCAACTGTCTAATTTGCGTGATACAATGCTTGTAGGGAAAGTAACAGCACTATCATTTCTTAGCTGAATATTTCATGGTTATCAGACTCTTATAGATTTTAATTATTTTTGGAATATATACTACTCAATTCCAACAATTTTTTTTTGTGTAATGTCATATGAGTATATTATCATATTAATTTGGATGCTTATTGTGTACTAATATTAACCATTTTAATGGTTAATTATTTGAACTTCCCTGATATTGGAGAATTATGGGGATCTTTCTTGATCTTTTGATTCCGCATGTATTTCATTCAATTGCATGTGTGTCCATCATTGTCTTTGAACTTTTGAATGCCAAGATATTTAGTAAAAATATGATGATGTAAGTGGGACGATGATGAATAATTTATTATCATTATGACACATGTTGTTTCTTGCAGTGTTTTGTGGTTTCAGCCCCAAGACATTCACTTGAAATTGTTCCAATTAAGATTACATGTCACAAGATTATGTCAGATGCTGAAAAAGATGATGATATTGAGGATTCTAGATGTCTGTGGGAAAAGGCTCTATGTGTAGCTGGACCTGCAAGGAATTTTCCATCCTGTATGATAACATATCAGCATAACTTCAATCTGTTAATAAAAGAAGTGCTAAGAGGTAGCCCTCATCTTTTTACAAATGCTGACAAAGTCTTCCTAGGTATCATTGCTGGTACTTTTATCTTTTTCCTTCTCTTGCTACATCTTTCACGTGGTTAAGTAAGTTACCTGTGTATCTGTTGTCAGAATCATTCAATGCACTCTCTGAGGATGGTCAGAGGCTTTTTGTTCGTATTTATATGCGGAAAGGTTCCCTACTTTACCAGACTATGTTTTACTATTTTTTAGCTTCAAATTGACATATCTACTTATCTTTCTTATCATTTTTATGTTACTATGGCTTATTATGCATTGTTGAAATTTTTTGTAGTACTATAAAATTTGAATTGGTAACCTGTTAGGCAATGTTGGCATTTTGCATTAGCTTTTGGTATCTTGAGTTGATGAGCAACTCTATGTTAAGTCACTCAAACTTCATTGACCGAAAAAAAAGGCTTTTCAAAGTTACATTATCCCATATGTTTTACCAAAATCCAGTGGCAAATGAAAATATTAACAGTTTAAGGTACTCTTAATATTTTTCTTGACTTACTAGAGCCTGTTGGAATGGTTACAGTAATAACAAGTAGAGACAAATTCCATTTTAGATAATTCAAGACTTATATATGATATTTCTTCATATGTTTTCTAGCAAAACATAGTGAAACTTAAATATGTGAGAGAAACATAAGTTGTCATCTTTCTTCAATTTATAGTGAATCTTTTATCATCTTCTTTACGTGTGAATCATTCTATTTCAACATGCTATTATCCCTCTAAAATTATTTTATGCACAAGTGGACATTTATACATATGTTAGATTGTGCTGAGGTATGCTCTCATAAGTTATAATTACAAGTGTTTGAAGTAATCTGAATTCTTTTTCAGGTAAATGAATCATTTACAATGTCTTATACATCAACAAGATTATCACAAGATGTTATCTACTTAATCATATACAATATTCTTTTCTGCTTTGCAGTAGGTATATACCCTAAGATCCAATTGTGTGTGGGATATTTAGCGAGTCACTGAGTTGTGCTGCTTTATGTTTTTTTCTTGTCTGATCCATATTTTTTGATCATGTGCTGAAATGATGGTCATGGACAAATGAAGCAAATTTCTGTAAGGATAGTGTGGTACTACTACTAGCATTACTTGATCATTCTTGTACCATTTGACCTAAATTTGACTGAAAAGCATAGACCGATAAGAATTTGAACTCAACACTTCCCCCCACGTATGAGACACACAAGTCAAACACATACATAAGTCAAACTGGCATTTGACAGTATATTGGTGACCTCTCTTCAGGACCATGGTTTCGGTTGTCAAATATTTCATATCCTGAGGTATCAGATTCTCTAGGGGCAGTCAAGGAGCTCTCTGGTAATTCAACACCATTAGTTATATTAATTCGAAATTTCAACATGTTTTTTGAAGAAAATTTACTTGTCATTGATGAAGAAAATTTATTTGTCATCAACTTGCAGCTAGTGGCTATATATACCCATTTGAAGAAACCAACGAATTCCACGATGACATGAAGGAGATTTGTAATTTGCTAACTGTCTCAGAGCTACGTGTAATTTCACATGAGCTTAAAAAGGTTAATGTTTTGGCTATTTATTAATCTCATTTTGTTTGTATTTTTACATGGTTTTCCTTTTTCCTGATGACTGTAGAGTTATCATAATGGCTGCAAATAATGGTAAGAAATATCATGTAACTAAATGTCCATTCTATGACTTCAGAATCGCAATTGTGGTTCAAGAAAGCAAGATCTTATTGCATCTCTTCTGTGTTCCTATGAAGAAGGTTTATGGTATGAATGATTTACTTAAGATACTGGTGAGCTATGGGGTGTTTGTTAATTTTTGTTTCCTCTTCTTGGTTCTCTGAGGTGCAGCCCAGTCCTGCCAAGAATGATTCTAGATAGAACAGGGGTCTGTATTAGATTATCATCAAAAGCAGAATCCCTTATCTGGCGAGCTGAGGTACTTATATTGCTTCAGTGTTTCTTTGTTACACTATAGTATTTGGGCTTAATTATGGTTATGGTTTGCATCTAAATGTTTCCTTGGAGTTCTGTTTTGCTCATGCAGAGGCTTTTTTTCCTTAATGGAGAGCAAGATCTGTCTGCATTTCTGCTAGTTGATATGGCGATAGTCAAATATCCAACTTACAACTGCATAATTTCAGAGGAGATTTTCTCTTGTCTAAGTGACCTTCTTGCTTATGAAGAGGTCTTGATTTGTTTTCATGCTGAATATTGTTTGAAACTTCGTTGCCTTTACTCTATGTATTGTTGTGTATTGCAGGCCATTGAGCTGGCGCAAATAATGGATGAAGCTCTTGATGAAAATGACATTGAACTGGTGTTAAGATGCATTATGATAGCTGACACCCGAATATCCAGTAGTTCCTGCAAATCAATTGAATCAACAACTCCTAAAATAACAAATGCATTTCATTCATGCTTTTCAGCTTCATGGATATACTCAAAAGTTCTGTTGTTAGGAATTTCATTCCTTGAGCAAGAGCACAGGTGTGCAATTTACAATATAGATCATTGCTTGCAGTTTTTTTCATCTCTGTTGAAATTGTAGCCTTTCTGCTCTGACTTCTTTTGCAACTACCATATTTCTTGCTACATCAATACCCACTGTCTCTGCACAACCTCCCTGGCATCCCCTCTGCCCCACCTGCCACAATCATTACTCACTTTGCTCTTGCAAATGAACTCTGTTTCCAAATGGTTTGTTCCACTGAATCTTCTTCTCAATAAAGTAATTGTCCTTAAGCAATGCTACTTTAGTAGCTTAGCGTCAAGTGAAAAAGCATGCTTTAAAGCTAATGTGCGTATTTGTTTTTTCTTGTAATATAATTTTTCAGTCTCTTATTTATAAAATAAAATAAAAGTCTAATGTGTCTACTTTTTTTTAGAGTCTCCTTGTAATTGTATTTGTTTACTCCTTTGTTAGACAACTTTGTCTCTGATTTGTTTTTTTGTCTTGTCAATGCCTCCTATCAATGGGATTGCCATTTCTACACACCATGGATCACTTCCAAGTTGAAACATATTCCACTCGTATTTAAAGGAGATTTCCTCGTATTTCTATTTCAATTTCCCTTAACAAAAATGCCACTTTGTTTGATCTCACTAAGATGGCATGCTTTTCTGTTCCTTTCAACACTTATTACTTTTGCAACTCTTTGTAAGGCACCTTTTCTACATCAAGAACCCTGTCATGCTTTTAACAAATTTAGGAGAATAAAATAGGTGAGCAAGCAAAATTTTCTATTATGTTTTCAAGATTAATCATGATCAAACCTTTCGTTACAATATTTTAATTTCTGTAGCATATTAATTGTTTTATTTCTATTATTTTTTTCATTCAGTAGTTGATTGGTTTTCATCAAGTAAGATGCTTTTTGTTATTGTTACTTTGACTATTGGTGTGGAGAATTGACCCCCATTAATAGGTCATAAGATTGGTATTTTTGCCTCGCATGATGTTGATTGGGATTTTTATTGTTATCTTACTCACAAAACTTACCTTTTCTATATTGGTGCAAGACACCTCTCTTTGTTCTGGGAGTGAACACTGGAAAGAATAATGCATATCACATGCCACCTTATGGTATTGTTTTTTGAATGATGTTTCTATTTATTTATTTATTTATTTTTAAAATTTAAAAATGACACTTGTTTTTTAATTTGAAAGACACATCTAGTAATGTAATTTTCAAAATATGTATCCAAAAAAATCAAAATAGAGAACGTTTGTAGATTGCTTGAATAGCAGAATTTTGGGACCCTAAGTGAAAATTGGTGAAAACAATATTTTGGTGTTTTCAACTGCTCCTCACAAAAAGCTAAATTTTTTTTTCCAATCTCAATGTTTCAAAATAAAAATAGTATTTGGAAGACAATACCAATCACCTATTATTTTCTCTCTTCTAGAAAACTATTGATTATTCTACTCCACTTCATCTTCAGTGGTGTTTTTGTTTGCATCAAGCATAATTTTTTGCTACCACTTGCTAATTATTGTCAAGGAGAATTCAAGAGTTTAATTAGTAGGTTCAAAATATGCTAACTCTGGGTAAAATGATAGATCTATGCATTTCTTGCTATAAGTTGGGATGCTTGGCATGATTGGTAATATTTTTCAATTAATTTTTCATAAAACAAAAATGAAAATAAACATCGTGTTTTTGATTTGATGTTTTTAGAGTTAAGAATGCTTTCAGTAATATTTTCTAAAAATTGTATTATAAAAATGAGAATTATAAAACTTGTCGGAAAAAACAGTTAAAAATTAAGAATTTTCAATAAATTCCCTGCTAAATAACATGTAATAGTTAATTTTTTTGGTACATTAATTGATTTCGTTAATTTAAATTTTTAAAGTCAAAAATATTAAATATAGTTGTGTTTTCTTTTTTACTTTAAAAAATTAGTCTAGATAACTATTTTAAGTAAAAGAAATTAAAATATTATAGTATGTATATCATCCTTGATATTTATTTTAAATATATGATATTTAACTTTTATATGATTCTATAATCTAATGATGCATTACTCTTAAGAATTAAATTTTAATAGTAATGAACTCTAAACTATAGTTTGGATATTGTTTTCCAAATACATAGTTTCTCAAATACAAGGAAAACAACTTTTAGTTGTTTTCTTCTTTGTAGTTAAAAGTGCACAAGTCAATTTCTTTGTTTCATGAATCCTTTTTGAAACAACCTAATTGAGCAAGTATTTAGTCTGTTTTGAAAATATAAAAACAAAAGTAAAATGGTACAGAACAGCCCTGTAACTACTAAAAAGAACCTATTTCTCTGTCTCAGGTACAATGATGCTGTAAATTTACTGAGAAGGCTGCTTGCTTGCTTTGCATGTGATGGAGGAAGAGGATATTGGACACTGAGGTTGTCAATTGATTTGGAGCATATGGGGTGTCCCAATGAGAGTCTCGTAGTTGCTGAAGATGGGTTACTGGATCCATGGGTGCGTGCTGGTTTGAGAGTGGCACTGCAACGGAGGGTGCTTAGATTGGGTAAACCACCAAGGCGGTGGAAAATTCCTAGTTTTTCACAATCCATTAAAAGGAAGATCACTGAGGTTATTGCTTAATTTTGTTTTTAGAGATTTTGAGATTGAGAAGCTTCTTGAACTTTGATTCTAAAATATTGTCAACAATATGTAATCCCAATCAGGTGACACTGAAACTAATACTTGGTAAATTGCGACTGATATAGGTTCATGTTCAAGGGAGGCCTTTGAACTATGAAACTGGTATGAGGAGCAGGTTCTATGGAGAAGATGGAGAACAATGTGGAGTGGAGCAGCTTGCTTTACAGTATTATGCTGGGGAAGGAGGCAAATGGCAAGGTGTTCATACAGAAAGTGGCATTTGGTTGACTATTTTTGGGCTTCTTATGTGGGATATTTTGTTTTCTGACGTGCCCAATGTTTTTCGCACCAGATTTCAGGTTTGCTTTCTAAGTTGCTAAGCTCTCATTCCCCCTCGCTACACAAACACAGATGCATATCTTTTTATCCACATGCTTGCGTGCGTCACTGCATCAGTCCTTGGTTTCTTTGTTTGACTATGTTTTAAAGAGTAAAGAGAAGTGAACAGAGTTAAAAAACTTAAGGCTGAGTGTATTTAATTTGCTTCTTTCCTGAAATGGGTGAAATTGAAGAAAGTGCAATATACAGATTTCCAACTGCATGAGTTTGTGGGTCATATAATTTATCATCATTTTTCCTTTTTTCTCCACTATTACACATTAAGATATTTTCTCACCTTTTTTTTTATAACAAACTACAAACTTTAAATATTGAAGGAAATTACGAAGAAGGGGACAAACAATTCACAAAAATTGTGAAAAAATAGTACAACTAGTGAGTATCATCAAACAATATCTTCCTAATATGCATGAATAAAAACTAAAAGAATGTTCTTGAATTGAATACAAACAGATGCCCTAAGTGAAGCTAGAAAAGAGCATTTTCTGTTTAAAATGTTTGCTTTTAACTCAGAAATAAAAAGCATATTTTTTTTTATATTATTTGAACAATATAAAGAGTGACATAAACTTAAATTTTCTTTTCTTCCTGATGCTTTCAGAATTGAAATTTCCAAACATGTGTTCTTGTGTGTGTATGTGCAGAATGTAGAAAAGAGGGGAGAAACATTCTAAGCACCTTTATTTTCTGTGTGTGCACGCCCGCGCACTTAGGATGTAGAAAAGAAGGAAGAAACATTCTAAACACCTTTATTTAACAAATCAAGTTCTGCCAGTAACAATTTTCCTGTTGCTGTTATCTTTGAAATTTTAATAAAATGAAAAATATTTGTCTTCTTTGGCAGACGGCTCCCTTGGATTTGGATTCTGATAGCTTTTATTTAGTGAGAAAGGACGTTTTGGAATTTCAGCTGCAAAAAATTCGTGATGGTATGGCTGAAGAGATTGTCATCGCATCATGGGAATCACATATGGGAACAGTGTGCAGAGGAGTTAACTGGGATCGTCATTCTCTCTCTGAGCTTCGAGCAGCTGTTACCTGCATTGGGGGCCCTTGTTTGGCTTCATTGTGCAGTCATCTTGCTCAAGATTATAGAAGCTGGTCAAGTGGAATGCCGGATCTGTTGTTATGGCGTTTCTATGGTGAATACAGAGGTGAAGCCAAGCTTGTTGAAGTAAAAGGGCCCAGGGATCGACTCTCTGAGCAGCAGAGAGCATGGTTACTGCATTTAGTGGATTGTGGCTTCAATGTAGAGGTTTGCAAAGTGAGTGCAATGATGGTATCTGCATGAGATCGTCTTGTGTTGTGCATGTTTTTAGAGTATTGTAGTCTATCAAGCAAGCAAATGCAAATACTTGCTTGAGAGATAATAGCGGACTGAGTTTGGAATGGATACTTTTAAATTCACATTCTCATTTATTAAAAAAAAATTGATATTAAATTTTTGTAAGTACATGTTCTAAATTTAATATTTTTATATTTAATATATTTATTTATTATGTATTGTAATATTATTGATTTGTATATAATTTATTATGTTATTATTATATATTTAATAATTATAATAATATTATTAAAATATTAAGTTTAATTAATTAAATATTATTTTTAAATATCTCTAGTTAAATATTATTGTAAATAGAGAAATAATAATGTATAAAAATTAGTATGTACAGTGACTAATGATAATTTATTGTGTATTATAATATGACATATTAAGTTAACGCATAAGTACAAGACGGTAAATTAACGTATTAGATTGATTTATTATGAAAATACTATATAAATTATTATATAATTATAATAAGTAATTCTTATAGTGATAATAGTGCATGTGATTTTTAGATTTGAGATTATCACGGTTTTTAATATTAAAAATAATATATTTAAATATTTTTAAATATTATTTGTAACAAGATAAATTATAAAAAAAATAGTTAAATATGTTATAGTTCATATAAAAAAATTATATGTAATTAAAATAGAATTTATTTCTCTTATATAATAGAAATTATATTTTGAACCTCGTGATTGATTGAATATATGAAAATATATAACTGTATTTAAATAAATTAATATATAATATTGATTTTATTCGGTAGAATAAGTTTATTCAAAATATTAAAAAAATGTAAAAATGAACGATACAAAAGTAACACATTTCATATCTCCTGTTTAATTAAAACATTTAAGATAAATGAATTAAACTATATGATAATATTTACCCCAAATAAGATGATATGGAATCGTTGAAGTCATCACTTGAATAATTGTGATTTATTATTAGACACTGTTGACTATTTAATGTTATTATTAACATTTCAAGAACTTAATGAATTATAATGCTAATATCATAAATAATAATAATTCATAAATATGAATTTTGATATATATACATATAGAGAATCCTAAATTTGTTTAGGGCTTGTTAAGTTACTTAAGTATTAGATTTAGATAAACCTATAATATAAAGATTGAATTTAATTGCTAATAAATACTTTGCTAAGCACATTGAGCTTTGAAAGAAAGTTTAAAATCAAAACTCTAAAATAATATTATAAATATATGATATTTTGTATTTTTAGAGTGTGCTTGTAGTGCTTTTATGTGTTTTCTCTTAAGAATAAAAATATAAAAAATGATTGATACTCTAAATGCAATAATTAACATTTCAAGTTGATTTTTGATTGTGTAGATATCGTATGATGCAAAGGTATTCAATTTGTTTTTATAGTTTAACATTAGAATTTGTCACATATATTTTAATAAGCAAACAAAATTATTTTATTTTATTTTTTCATTGTATGTATGTTCTAGTTTGCTTATAATATGTACTAAATTCGTTGTCAATTTAATATTTCATTGCCAAATTTCTTTAATGAAATATTAATATTTATCAAATTTATGTGGTTAAATTATTGTTAAATTTACAATGTTAGGAAGGATATACACTTCTCACCATTGCTACAATTCCTAGTACTAGGTGGAAAAATTCCTAATGAAGTCTTATTTAAGTTAAAAAAAAAGAGAACCCTCGTGAAACTATCAAAATTGGAACTTACCACAAAATAATCAACTTTTAAAAAAAAATGTGCCTTTTCATAATGATTCAACTAGTGAGTCATACATATTTGAATAATTATGAAAGTTAGCTTTCTAGATAATTTTACAACTAGTGAGTCATACTCAAGTTATTGTATGTTATTCTTGTAAATTAAAAAGAAAATTAACTTGATAAATATTATAAATCTATAATAATTTAGTATTGTCAACACGAAGACTTGAGTTTGTTAAAAGTAATTTAATAGTGATTATCAAGTGGATTTTACTGAATTAAGTCGACAATAATTTGACATATTGAAGCGAAGGAATTTCACTAAATAATGCAATCTAAGAAGATTCAATATTATGACAACAAATATAAGAGGAAGTTTTTATTTTGTTTAAATTTTTAATATTTGTAATTATTATTATTTTTAATAGATTATTTTTCTTTAATTATAGTCTCGTAGATATAAGATTAAAATTCGGTAATCTTATTTAATTTTATGCACTGCAGTTAATTGGCAAGAATTAATTAAATTTTGTAAAGTTTAACTAAACAAATCTTTCAATAATCTTGATGGTTTGAATACGTGACATATTGATGCAAGAATAGAGAACCACATCAACTAATGACAATAATTGTTATTCCATGTTCTTCTTATTTTTACAGTGCCTGACACATTCTTAACATGATCCTGTTCTATGGAGATTAAGCTTTACCAATTTGTATATTAAAACTCACTGTTGTTTTCTGTCAACATGTGAGATGTCTCAACTGATTTAATGATTTAGAACATTCTGGTACGATTTGGGCAAAAAGCCGTCAAAGTTTAATTTGATAAACAAAGATAACAATAATGATGTAATTAAATTAATTCAAGTAACAAGCAAAATGCAAGCAACTGGTAGCATAATTCGGATCAATAAATAACAAACACTAAACCAGCGGTGTTGTTATTAGAACACTTCCATTCTATGTGGATCTGGGGTCTTGACGAGTTGTAATATTTGTACTACTTCTGTCATTGAAGGTCTGCTTGATGGTATCTGAGAAGTGCACACCAGGGCCAAGTTGAGTATGGGGAAGACCTCATCTTCTGGGAAATCTCCCATACTTGGATCAACACATTTCAACACACTGCCTTCCTCGAGCAAAACTCTCACATGGTCGCTTAATATCATTACATTGTCTTCTCCATATTCAACTGGCCTTCTACCAGTTACAAGCTCAAGGATCAACACCCCAAAACCGTATACATCACATTTCTCATTGACCCTTAAGCTCTGACATGTTAACTCTGGTGCAACATAACCTAATGCACTCTGAAATCTGTTGCTCATTACATGTTTGTCGAGCTTGGTCAAAAGTCTTGCCAGTCCAAAATCTGAAATCTTTGGGTTGTAATTCTCATCAAGCAGAATGTTGCTTGGTTTTATATTGTAGTGAATAATGGGTGGCCGGAAAGAGTAATGCAAGTTAGCAAGTCCTTTTGCTGTTCCAAGGATTACCTTGAATCTGTTTGCCCAAGATAGAGGTGGAGTTGAAGGAAGCCTTTCATGTAGTTTGGCTTGCAAGCTGCCATTTGGTGCATAATCAGATACCAAGAGCTTCAATTTAGGAGTCCAATAGTATCCTTCAAGTGGTATCAAATTTGGGTGCCTTACATTTCCCAGGACTCTAACTTCTCGTTCAAAGTCTTCTGGATGTTGGATTATATCTGAAATTACAAGCTTTTTCACTGCTACCACCCTTTCTTGTGTTCCCAAAGAGACCTTGTAGACAGTTCCGAAGACTCCACCCCCAATCTCATCGGCCTTTCTCAGGAGGGATTCAGGATTAATGGTACAATGATCGCCGAATGATTTTGAATCAAACAGAATCAGCTTACCTGATGCAGCTTGACTTCCATTTCCAGACCTTGAAGAACTTGAGCACATACTTTCCAGGGCAGTTTCCACAAACGCAAGCTTCCTTCGAGCTGATGCATTTAATAGGCTGATTACTATCACTCCAAATGCAATTAGAGTAGCTGCTATAATAGCAACAATAGCAGAAACGCTAAGGAACATGCGGTGATTTGATCTTCCTGGAACTGAAGAGGATTCATTTTTCTGCCTGTGACCATCTATTTGGTTATTATAAGCATTCGGATCAAGGACAAGAGGTTTTGGTACGTTCATCTTACAAGGTCCTTTTAACAAGGGGGAGCAAATGCCCAAATTTCCCTGTAAAGAACTTTGATCCAAGGTTGGAAATACACCATCAACAGGGAGCCTTCCTATCAGCCTGTTGTACGATAAATTTACGGCCAAGAGATTATCCAACTTTCCTAGCTCTAGTGGTATCTCTCCACTTAACAAGTTGTACTCCAACTTCAGAATCTTGAGCTTGCTCAAATTAGAAATGGTTCTAGGAATGGAACCACTTAATTTATTGTGGGACAAGCTTCTGCAAAACAAAAGATTAGTCCAATAATTAAAATGCAATAATATAGGAGGTGATATTTCTTTCTCATTTAAAAACTAAAAAAAGAAAGAGAGAGAGGGTGGAGGAACTTACAACAAATAGAGAGAGGTGCAAGTCCCTATAGCTTCAGGAATTGGGCCAGCCAGTGAATTTCCATCCAATTGAAGAATAACTAAGCTTCTAGACTCGCATATACCTTCGGGAATTGACCCATGTAAGGCATTGTTTCCAAGATCCAATTCTGTTAGGCTATGGAAGTAACCAAGCTCTGGAGGCATCCTTGAACGAAGTTTATTCCATGATAAATTCAAGTATCTCAAGTTGGCAAAAAGGCCCATTTCCGACGGAATATCACCGTCTAGATTGTTACTTGACAAATCCAGTATCCGGAGAGACCTAAAGAGTCTGCTTGAACCTGGCGGGATGGAACCCATCAATTTATTTCCTGAAAAATCTATCTCGTTCAACCCCAAATCAAATAAACCCTCGGGTATGCTACCGTTGAAAATATTACCCCTCAACCGAATCACTGACAACTTTGTACAGTTAACCAGTGAGATGGGAAGATTTCCGGTTAGTCTATTATTAGACAAGCTCAAATAGTTGAGAGATTTCAGGTTACCAATTGATGAATGCAGGCTTCCTGTTAAATCATTTTTGGAGAAATCCAGAAACTCTAGACTGCTCATATTACCAATCCACAAAGGGAAATCACCTGTCAGCATATTATTTGATAAATTGATAAAGCTCAAAGAATTCAGGATTCCAAGAGAGATAGGCAATATTCCGGTGAATAGGTTATTGCTGAAATCCAACCTCCTCAAGTGTGGGAAGAATCCAATGTCTCTGGGTAGTGCTCCTGAAAACAGGTTGCCCTGTAACAGGAGCTCTTTCAAGTTATGAAGGGCCAGAACTCCTTCTGGTATGTATCCAGAAAATGAATTTTGCGAAAGATCCAAAGTCCTAAGTCTTTTCAATGACCAAATCCAAGCAGAGAAGTCTGCGTCGCCGGAGAAACGGTTGTTGGATAGATTGAGATTGTTCAAAGAGGAACATCTGGCCAATGAGCTAGAAGAAAAGATTGGCCCTTCAAGCATATTGCCAGACAACGAAAGGTATCGTAAGGATAAACAGTTTTTAAAGAAATCGTCAGGAACTGGTCCTGAGAGTGAATTCTCAGAAAGATCAAGAAACTTTATTGAACTCATATTCAAAAGAGGAGGAGGAATACGGCCCGAAAGACCGTTTTTACTAAGATTAAGCCTCTCAAGACTAGCAATGAGACCAAGTTCAGGACTGATATTACCAGTAAAATTGTTGTGCGAAAGAGACAATAGCTTCAAATGCTGCAACTTTTGAAGGCCTCTACCGATCTTACCCGATAATCCCAAGCCATCAAGTGATACTTGAGAAACACGACCGGTTACCGGATTGCACTGCACGAATCTCCAGGAACATGGGGAATTATCATCTTCGTTCCAGGATTCAAGATGTGAAGATGGATCTTCAACCTCTAATTTGAAGACAATCAGGCCTAAGATATCATCGTTTAGTTGAATTGCAGCATTATTAATATCAGAAACGCAGACTTCTAACAACAAAGAAGCAACTGAAAGCAGCAAATATAACGGCAGTTTTAGAAACCTCGTTTCCATCATGTTCCTTTAATTTTCTGGTTGCGGTTGGTTAGCTGAGCTTAGCTATGCTAGACAGTTACTTGAAATCATGTTTTGGGATATCGCATGAAATGCAAAGAAATCTAGAGTTGGGAGCACTGTCAGATCATGCACCAAGATTTTTGAGAAGGACACAAGACTCTGCTCACGAGAGAGAGAGTTACATTTTCTCTTGAAGGCCTAGGAAAATATGTTTACCACATATTTTTTTGGATTCAAACAAATGTTTATAAATTTTTAAAAATTTGCAAATAGCCCACTATGACTAACAACAGAAAATTAATAATAATAATAATTAGGTTTGCATTTTCATTTTCTAAAAATGAAATAAGTGTCAATTTTTTATAACACAAAATTATATATGATTCAACTTTATTCATTCAAATAAAATTTGGTAATCACAATCGAATAAAACTTACTTAAAATTTACTTGACATTAAATAAATCTATTTAATTATAATTACAAAAATACTCTTATAAAATATTTATTTTAATTTAATTTAAAAAAATAAGTATCCCTACAAATTAATAGGGGTCTTTTTTCACTTACGATTTACATTAAGTTATTTTTGTATGTTTTTAATAAAATTATGGCATTTATTGTAAATATTTCTTAAATATTATCCTAATTAAACAGTTAGACGATAATTACATAAATGATAAGGCTTTGTTGGATGAATATAAACATATGGTACAACTTACTAGCGTGATAGGACATTTTCATATAAGATAAAATAAGGATTGATAATAGAGGAGGAATTGAAGATAAGGATATTGACAAATATTGAATATCTCAATCTTTTAAAATATTAGTTTAAGTTAAGTTTTTCAATTTTTATTGTAAAATTCACTATTGATCACTGCTAAAAAGTTAATTATTGATTGCCATCAATCATACATACATTTTTGTATGTGTGTGCACGCGCACATTTACATGATTGAGCAGATTAAACTTACTAGAATTTCATTAACATTAATAATAATTTTAAATGTTATAATTAATAGAAAATTAGTTAATAAGAATTGGTTGGGAATGATTTTTTTTTATAATAATTAATATGAAATAATGTAATGAATCAAATAAATAGTTAAACATTAATTAGCTTATCATATAGAAATAATTTTAAGGAGTAACTGAGGTTAGATTGTTATGTTTTAAAAAAATTATGAATATTTGGAGTTTATCAATAACTATAGGGAGCTTAATGAAATTATTGGTGATAGCTGAGGGGTGAGAGGTGATAATGTCACGGGCGTCTGCGAGGCAAAAAGTCCAACAAGACTCCTGACAATTCCCACCGCACAGCAAGGATTTTATTTGTCCGGAGCTGAAAGTTCCAGCAGTCTTCGCTGTGCCTGTGACTAAATTTGTCGTCTCCTTCGGCTTTCTTTCCGCTTTATTTTGTCGGAATTATGGCAATTATATGTGAATAATAATTTCACCAGACATCGATGCAGCCAATCACTCCCACTCTCGTGCATTTGGAAAGAATTCCAGTACATTGCGGCAACTTGATTTCCCGAAAATGAATGGCTGCATGCAAGTTCTAAAGTTGGTTGATAATGTTAAGCCTTTCTTTAACCCTGATAGATGATAAAATACTAAATTCCTTTCTTGTTTACTATTTTTATAAAACATTTTGGCATTCGATGCTAAATTCTTTCTATTCGTTGACTGCAATCAGACTGCAAGTTAACATGAAATTTGACTCTTCAATCCATTTTTTTTAATAACTTTTCTTGTTTATTTTCATTAGAAATTGTTATTTCAATTAGCCATTTCTCTTGTTTTTTTTTCCTTATTACTCCTTAATTATGTTCATTATTTTATTATTATTATCATTATTTTTAAAAATTATATTTTCGAATTAATCTGTACAATTTATGCAATAATAAAAATTTTAAAAAATTGAGTTTCATTATTTTTATGTATGTAAATGACTAATAATTTTAGAATAAAAATAAAATATATGAATAAATATAACTATTTTTTGTGAGATTAAACATACAAATTCTTATAAAAAAAAATTTTTTTTCAAATAAACTGACTTAACAATAATAAATAAGATTTTTTTCTTTTGAATTTTTTTTTCTTTTTTTACGTACAAATTTGAATATAAAAAAAGCAAGATTAAGAAGTAAACAAGTATTATTATAAAATATATTTTTTTTATTATAGAAATTTAGGCATGACATTTGGGTGAATGTATAATTATTTAGAAACTTTTTAGTTATATTAACGTGGTACAACAATAATTATGATTTGTTGGTCCATTTATTAAATATTATTATTTTAAACAAATAATTCAATTAAATAATAATAAATTTTAAATATTTTTATTACGATAACAAGTTTTTATTGTATTAATACTTTTTAATTTATAACAGTTTGAAAAAATTTATAATTTGATTAAAAATTAAACCGATTTATTTTTGTACGAATTTGAACAGATAAAAAGGAATTTAATAAACTTAATGGTATTAGTTTGTAAATATATTATTAAGTTAGAAACAAATTACCTACTAAAAATCTAGAAGTGAAAAGAACAAGTATATACACGTGTATGTATGCGCGCGCGTGTATATATACCTATATATATATATATATATATATATTTTGTTTATGATTTTGAAGCATGAATCCAGAGGGTAGTTCAAGGCTACTTGACCACCACTCACAAGATCCAAACAATCTTCACGAGATTCAATTGGCTTTGGCTTCTTCCTATAATTCTACGTATGAAGGAAACAAAGATAATGGAGTTGTCTCTGTCACCCCGCTCTTGCTTTTGTCATTAGCTAAATTCACTTCACATGAGCGACAGTATTTATCTTCTGAAGAAAACTTTCACATGTTTCTTTTTGATATTTGAGAAATGCAGATACGAAAAGATTTTTTTTAAAAAAAAATTATAAAAAAAAATCTCCTAACCGTAAAAATTATTATATTAAATTTTAGTAAATATTAATTAATTGAGTAATTCGACAGTTTCACATTTAAAAATTAAAACACGTACAAAAGTATTAAAAAATAATGATATAATTTTCAAAAATTACAAAATTTTACACGCACATACATATACATAATTTGAATTAGATAAAATTTTTAAATAAAAATAAAATAATTGTATTTAAGAGATATTTAATTATCTTAAATTATATATTCGAATATCATATTTAGCTGTATATAAATAACCCTAACCCGAATCAAAATAAACTATTATTATTATTATTGTTAAACAATAAAAACCTAACTTGGCATGTGGAAGATATTAGGATAAAATGAACGTGTTAATCTCTAATTTTTCATATTTAACTAAAATAAAATATTATTTTATGTAAAAGTTTAAAAAATTAGATAAAATTTTAAAAAATGTTTAATTAAGATGGATAAAATGTTAAAATTTACCCATTAAATAAACTCGTCAAAATTTTTAGTAGAAAATATGTATTATATTTTATGATTTTAACAAATAATTAAAGTACAATACTTTGTAATAATAACTTTGATTTTGTTAATTAAAGGATTATCTTATTTTAATAAAACTGTTACTTCAATTTTTTTTTCTTCAAATAGTAGTATTTAGAACTCAGAAGACTTTTGTTTTTCATTTAGAAAGGCCAATGTTACATACAAACTTCCCCTCATAGCACTGATGCCTTTGCTTTATTTAATAGGAATTTCAAAGATTCACTGATTACAAACTACGCTCTGTTGCGCCTGCTTCAATTTGTACTTTCGACATCTATTACAAGAATAAAGTATCTTAAAACCATTGTACATCTGCTGTTACTAGATAAAGGTAGTGTCTTTAAACTGCTGTACTTCTGCTGTTACAATAAAAAAAAGTATTTCAGAGACGTACTTTTACACCCTTTTCTTTCTCCTTTTTTTTTGTTTTTTTGAAAGTTACATTTGTAGTCAGGGTTCAGTGCACACCGGAAGCAGCCCACAGATATCTGTCTGCCATGGGCAAATCCACTCTTCCTATTTATTTGTACTTTTTTCTACAGATTTCTGTCCATTATGGACAAATCATTATTGCCACTTATTCGTTCTTTCCTTATTTTATTACGAAATAATAGATCCTGTTTTTCACAAATCCGACCGACTTTTTTAACTTTTGTAGTAAGCCTTCTGCGCCACTAATTAGGACGGCTACTGCATTTAACCCACACTTCGGAGGAGGAACGCAACCAAACGAGAGTACGGTGGAGGAACCCCACAAAGTGAGACTGGAACACCGCTTCTCATGTCTGAGATTGTGAGGCCTAGGTAGCCTTCGGCTTTAACTTCAAAAGCACAAAATTTAAACTATTTAATAAACATTAACTTTTGTTTCAAGCTAATCTTTACACATACTCCCGATTGATCTCATAACAATTGTAACTTCAAAGTCCCGTAACCTTAAAATCCCAAAAAATAAAGCCTTGAAACTAGCACAAGCAGATGGAGGAAAAAAAAAGCATACGAATAGATCATGTATCTGAATTTGCCTTCTTAATATAGGTCTCTTGTAATGCTCCAAATTTAACAACAAAATAAAAACCAATGCTTCAGTTCAAAACTTCCACTGTCCAACACATTACACAACCTTTTCCTATTTGCCGCCATTCAGCAATTCTCATATTCATAGAGGTAAACCAGCCACCATGATCAACTAAATAATTAACACCGTAATTAGAGCACAATAGGAAAAGAGAGATGCCATCAAGCTTTACATCAATTATCATGCAATGCCTTCATCAAATATAATCTGCTGAAGCTTTGTCCTGTGACCCTGTAAAGAGAGGTGTTTGTCACAATCACCAGACACCAATAAAAAAACAAGGGGGTCTCCACTCCATGCAATCTTTACCATTCTTTTTTAAAAGAAAATGTTCAAGTGGTCTATAGGTTTGAATTATATTAATACCATAATAAACAATAAGGATTTACATGAACGGTCCACACTAAAAATGCAATTAGGTGACACATACAATCAAGTAATGAGTAGCAATATCCAATTTACAATGCAATATTAAAACAATGATTCAAGACTGGACACAAATAAGTTTTCATGACATCGCATATTTGGGTTGTTGGAACATTAAATTTGGATGAGAAAATCCTAGAGAATAATATTTCTACTCACTTCAACGGAGAATGAATGGAAGAACCAACTCATGCCACCATTTACAAGAGTTACTAGATTATTATAAGTAATGAAGCAAGTCCTACCACTATCCAGGAAACAAAATGAGGAGGAAGTGGTAAAAGGGTAAGAAAATCCAAGAATGATCAGAGAGGATGCTTTAGTATTGTTCATTAATAACTCGTATTAAAATCCTTACATAAAAAATACCACAAGACAAAATGAAGAATGCAGTGTATGGCTTCATTATTGTGCAACCAGATCATATAAGCCTTCGTCAAAATTAGCACAAGGCAACAAGAAGTGAAACTTGTGTCAAGTTATGATAAGTCCATAAGACCAAGGTTGTCAATTTGCAAATGACAAAAGTGAAGTTAATTTTGGAATTTGTAGCCAATGAGAAATAGACGAATTTTTTGATTCATTTTGCGGGAGGGCTCATTGGCATTCTGGAGTGAAGTTATGTTTTCAGCATTCTTTTGGGGTTCTATTACACTGAGAATTGAGATGTCTCATTTTTCCTTATGCCCCACAACCGAGAAGCATAGATCGGTTGACTAGGAAGGAGAATTTTCAGCTGGAGGAGAATTCTTAGCAAACACGTTATTTTGGCAGTGTTTGTAAGTCGAACTGAGCTGTACCTTTTTTTTGTAAAACCTCTTTGAAGACCATTAAGGATTTTAACACAGTTTTTTCTTGATTTGTGGATGACACATTCTCCCTTTTTGTAAATGTTTTTTATTTGAAATATTCATATTTCCTTCCTAATTAAAAAGTAATAACAATAATGAAAGAATGGCCAGATGCAATCTATGCAAGTCTTCTAACATTTGCAAAACATACCCATTAATTTGGTTGCAATAGTTGGCAATTCGATTTGTTATGAGAAAACTTTCCAACCGAGGAGGCTCAGGAATTGGCTTAAAGATGGGATTTGAAGGATCCTCCTCCGGCAAAGGCTCCTCTCCAACAGCTTTACGTGCTTTATTCTCATCCCTACAATACACAATAAAATCCAACTAGTATACAAGAATTATGCATAACACTAACACCTAACGTGGCAAAGGAAAACAGACAACAATTTTTTACTTAAATTCACATTCTTCCAGAAGACTGAATTTTTTTCTCAAAGGACACACAGGAAACCTAGAATTGCAAGAAAAAATTCACAAATTCAACATCTACCTCCCCTTCCCACCCACTGTCTCCATTGCCAACTATCTATCTCCAATCTATAGAAATATTCACTTTAAGTTTACACATAATTCACTATCATGTAAATATGAGCAAATTCACCATCTAAGAAAACATCAAAACAAGACACCTATATCAGATATAAGGCAAAATAGATCATGTTCTAGTAAAATCAGAAGATTAAACAAGCCAGCATCTTACCTTCTCTTCTGAAGCCATGCTTGCTGCTGAGCTTGCTGGCGTGTCAGGCTCCGATAGTAAAATTGGAACTGGAAGGGAAGAATGGATCATGTTATAGTAAAAGTCCACAAACAATATAATATGAAGGAAAAGAGGACATCAACCTTCTGTTGTTCCGTTGACAAATCATCCATGCACTCAATCAAAAATTCCATATTCCTCTCTAAAAATGGATTGCTTGATAATTGCAGGCGGTCATAATCGCACTGAAACCAGAAAAAAGCAAAGTAAAATAAATTAGACTTCAAACTCAACCTTAGTATATGGTCTCTGGTAGCAGCTGCCATTTACCTGTGTGACTGGTCTATCAGGTTGCAACTCGGTCATAAAAGCACTAATAAGTGCAGAATTTGATACTTTTATCTGAAACATAATAAAGCAGCACAACTAGTAACCAAGGGTCATTTGTTAATGAACTTCAAGCCAAACACCAACAGAAAATAATAAATCCCAAATTTTCCACTAATATGATATTCACAATATTTGGAAACCATTCACTCCCCCTTCTCTCCCTTCTCTCTATTCTCCTACACTCACCCAAATTACCAGGTCAATCATACTCAGATCTGACAGGAAGAAAAAGATAATAAATGAAGAAAAAATCTTCTGGCATGTGGACATGGTTTCATCCCCCCAACACACTCCAAAAAAGAAGATAAATAAATTGTTAAGCAGTTACACAATGCTATTTTGCAGTTAGAAAGGTTTAAAATAACCACAAAGAAACCATAAAAACAAATAAAGGTTTAAAATAACCATGAGGAAACCATAAAAACAAATAATGCAGAGCTGATAAAAAGTTTATTAGTTTTTTTTCCTAAGAATAAATTATTCATAAGCTTACTGGAATTTCCTCAAAGATATCCACCCACGACAAGTTTTTCTCCCTCAACCTATTGAAACAAAAAAAGGGCATTGGAAGAACATATTGCATCAAATAGATTATATGCAAGAAATATTTTTGCAAAATGAACATAAAAATTCCATACTTCTCCCCAGTGAAATTGTTATTCCGGTAAAGTTCCATGAAGGAATCAGAAAGCTTCAAAGCCTTCAGAGCTAAAGCACCTTGATTGGACCTTGACGGGTCATAAATTATGCACACACACCTTCTAATATTCTCCTGCAATCATCCAAAATGAAAAACAAGTGAGGAAAAGAACTAAGACGTCCAGGAGTGGAAATTAATATTTGTTTCAAGTTCTTTTATTCAATACTAGTTGCATTGTTCACATAATTGAATTTAAAGACAAGACTCCTCTATTTGACTAGTATTTGTGTCACAGCACTCTAGTTCAATAGATATGCAGAACAAAACTGGTCTTCCTCTATAACAAGCACTTAAGATAACACTGGAAATGAAAATTTTATATAGAGCAATTCCAACTAAAAGTAAAACTCACAGGTAACTATAACTACAAAAATAGTAACTGTTCTTAACTAAATCTATCTTGCCGCATCCAAATTCAATCTTCATTCAGAATAGTTATCACAGGTAAAGCACCATAATTCTACGCATCTACTAAAAGTTGTATATGCATACAATGAATATGCATAAGAACAGCCCAGACACCAGAAGCCATATTGAGCACAAAAAAGCATAATGAGTATCTTTGGCAAAGTACATACTGTTCAATCTAGGGCAACAAGGGGCACCACTATTGCCCACATGATAAAACGACGCAGCATAAAAGAGAAGGTGGGCTAAGTAATTATAGCTCAACGCAATCCTCAAATCCATTTGTACCTCATATATTGAATTTTCATAGAATTAAGCAAAGTTTGTAAACAAAACTTAATTAATTTGAACTCTCACCTTTTCAAAAGGACAATTTTTCATTCCTGTTATGATAAACAATATTAAGCGTTGACTTAAGAGTGAGGGAAATTGGTGAATTTGTGCAATTAATCTCTTGTTTTCAATTTGTTTACTTGAATTAATTTCCTAATTTTCAGTAATAGTCGACGTTGTGATTCCAGCCTAGAAATCAGCTCCAGACTTTTGGATGGGATTCTAGTCATATCCCAATCATATATATTTTTGTACTGTTTTTCTCTGAAAATGAAATTGAGAAAGTATTATTCTTCTTTCTACATGGTACCAGAGCAGACTGCAAAACCTCTGAATTCTTTGGCCTTTATGCTACTCAGCCATCATTGCTAAGACTGTCATTCAATAATATTCAGTTAATGTGTTCATCATTGCTCAGACTGTAATTTGATATTATTCAGTTACTGTGATCCAACCAAAGGACATTTCTGAAAACAACAAGAGCAACCTACCACTGGTTCTCAAGCCTGGTCCTCCTCAACTTTTGTTAATCATAATCCCACTTTTTAAATCACAACCAAACAAAATCCAAACTTTCTGAATGATAATCAAGCAAAAATGGCTAGTATCCGGTAGAGTGCAGCAGAGAAATCAATCAACAACAAGTACTTTGAAGGATTTGGCAAACAATTGGAGAAACTGAAGAACTTCCTATTTCAACTAGAGCATACAAATCCAGTTTGCACCTTTGCTCAGTCAGATAATATCCAAGCTATAAATGTCTAGGGAGATATAAACAGTCCTTGAATCATTGACATGGGCACAACAGATCATATGACCAACTAGAAATTTACATCTCACAGCAGAAATAAGTCATTGACTTAAGAAAACTGGAAAACAACAAACCAGCTAAGATACCCACCATTAATCAAAATCACAAACTAGGGAAAACTGAAATCAATGGTGGATCATGGTCACTACAAAAGTGTAATGAGAAAGCTAGTTTATTTGTCACACACATGCCTCAACATTGCATTTTAACTCTTTTGTATGGTAAGTTAATTTACACACCCTCCACATGAATTTTCTCTCAAAGCAGCATATAGAAACCTTAAAAATAAAAAAGAAAAAATGGAACTAGAAGTCTACACCAATTCTAACTGGCCCAGCTCAGTGAATGATAGGAGGTCAACTTAAGGAAAAGGGTAATTTATTCTAGAAAATTGTTAATGCATTTTGCACAATGCATGTATGACAAAAAAACTCTTGTCAACCTTTATCAATCAAATTCTTCCAACACAAAATATGTTATTCAATTACTAAGTTTATTTATATTTATACAAACATTTTGTTGTTACATGTGCAAATAAGAAAATGAAACATTTATGAACAAGGAATAATGTTAAAAAAGGGGAAATTTAAAACACCCAAAATAACATAAATTGATAGCATAAGGACAGGAAAGCCCAAAGTTAGTATTAGTAACATAATAAAAACCCTAAATAATAAAAGAAATTATTATAATGATTAATATCTATTGTTAAAAATAGCAAACACAGAAACCAAAATATTATAATCATCATCCTCATAAAAACAAAATAATATTGATACAACAAAAGGAAAATAAAGCCTAAAAAGTAAGAAAAGAAACAAAAAGAAACCCCTAAATAATCAAAAATTAATAATAATTACAAAGATTAATATAATACTAACACAAAGATGATAATGATAATTATATTACAAAGACTTAATTTTGCATTGATAATGATATATCAATAAAGTCAACAAAATCCTCTATATCTTTAATAAAAAAATAGAAGGCAAGTTTCAAAACATACCTGGTAGTTCATAAATGTCTCAATCAACTCCACCGTTTGGAAACAACCAAGCATTGTTGACTGGTACCTGAATAATATTTGAGAAAATTTATTTGAAATGAGAAAAGGTGTAAGGTGTCACACACGGGCTAACAAATAATTATTTTTCTTCCTGATAAGAACCAAAACTCTTTCATCTATTTAAGGAACATCACACAGAAGTGATCAAGAAGACAATAGAAGTAAAAGTTACAAGAAGCACAAAATGTCCAAGGAGTTTCTTAGCAAATAAAGAGATTCTTGCAGCACACATGGGCAAATTAATGCAATACAATTTATTGACATTGCATGTGATTATCTCATGTAGTACATCAATCAACTTTCTGTTTCCTGCCACTGCAAAGAGGGTTTAAGGTGATAAGCAGGTATTATGAGTATAATTGCAGATTTGAGAATACTTTAAGACTAAATATAGTTAATGTTCAAGGTGTTGGGTCTGTTTTCTGGTTGGGACAATGTTATGCGAGAAAGAAAAAGAGATGATTTAGGCATCACACCTAAATTACCATAGTCATCGCCCCTGGGTGTTTACACAACGCAATCATAACTGGTAACATTAGAAGCTGAAATACACTGAAATATAAAATAATTCATCCATTCATGACAAAGAACAACTTATAAAGACAGCCGATACACAATCCTAAAGAACATTACTTATGCTTGGAACTAGAGACAATAATGATGCATAAAACATTCAAGACCATTGGACTGACTTTCAGATTTTCCACAGAAAGATCATGGAAGAAAAGAGTTTGACTTCTTACTTAAGGACCCCATTCCTGCAATACCATCTAAACCATACCAAATCAAAGTTTGGGAGATGCAGTCTTTTCTTTTAAGTCTTTGATAGACTTTTAAAGGTAGCTTCCCTTTGACCCATATTATCTTTTCAACCACAAAATAATCAATTTTAGTAGAAAGCACAGAAAAATAGAAAGTGAAAGATTTGCCAAAACAACTTTCTGTATATTTGTGCATAAAATGAGGTAAAAGTATATTCATGGATTTAAACATCCATTAATAAGCTCAAATTGCATCTCTACATGAGGTGACAATTATTAATAGAAATTAAATTATGAATAGTTTCTTATAAAAAAATAAAAATAATGAAGAGTTCTTCTGTTTCCTATCATAATAAGAATAATAATAATCAAGAGTCCTTATGTTTCCTATCAAAAGAATAATGATAATAACTAAGCTTCCCTCTTTTCTTTTTTTTCCCTTTGTTTACCTCCTTTTGTAGACTTTGCCAAATCCTCACTTGTTTGATCATTTTACACCCTCTTGCAACCTCTTTCCTTCTGATCCTGCCTTCCTTCCCTAGTTTTCTTTCAAATTCTAGTTGCATAAAAATCTAATCTTCAAGAACATCTCAACATTCCTAATATTATCCACTAACATATCCATATGTGTGCATATGTATGTAAACTTACATAATAGATGGACGTATACATTTGTATATACAGTTATGAGTACATTTTTGTTTCCCCTCTCATGGGTTTCCACTTACTTGGGCAGCTGATCCTCATTATTGTTCTGATTCATCTTCAATAGAAGCTTCAGTCTCTAATCAAAAAAATGAATAACTAAACAAAAAATTCTATTATATTTAATCAACCCTAGAAGGATGATGAGATTATCTAGATTTTAACACAATTTCTAGCTTACAAACCTTTTGGCCATCTGAAGAGTTTTTTCAATTGCCAAATCAATGCCAAAATGCAACAGGAATAGAGTCAAGATTTATAGTCTTGTCAAACAATTTCAAGAGACCTATACTTCAGATATATAGTATTTGCTAACTAACATGGGGACAAAAATTAAGTTCTAAATGAAAATTTGGGGAAATAATACCAAAAAGAAGAACAATTAAGAGCATTCTTCAATTTAAATCCTAGCCTCCACCTTCAAAAGCTTCATCCATCAAAACAAAAAGTATCTTTAAAAAAATTCTTAATTGAATAACTAATTTCCGTATTTTCTTTAATTGCTTTTGCTGAATGAATGGAGTTAGGTGGTAATGGGGTGCGTGGAAACATAAAAAATAAATAAATAAATAAAAGTCAGGAAGATGTCACATCCAAAATATCTATTTCCCCATACTCATTGAAATCAATAAGACAAAAGGATAAGCCATACTACTTCGATACCTCTTCCTAAATGTTAAATAGCCTATTGAAAGCTTTGTACCACTGAATCTCAATATGTTTCAACAACAGGAAGAGTGCATATATGAAATCTTTTAAAAGATCTCATGAATCATAGAAAGCTAGACTGGAAACTTATAATAATCACAACAGAATGCCACACCAGCTTTCTACTCCAGAACAAGGTTAGCAGCATCAACAAATCAGCATCATATGTTTATGAAGTCAAGCTAGTGCATTTATAATGATGAATTAGTGTGGCACTTACTTGGAACCTTGTGGTTAATTTAGATCCTATGTTTTGTACTTTGGAAGACTCATATGGTAAAAGCTAATAATTAAAATAAGAGTCGAGAAAAACAAAATTCAAATTAGATGTATAGTTCCTTTAGTCAAGTGTACCATCCAACAGTGTTGTTGTCCACATTAACCTCTCTCAGACACCTCATCATTTCAAGCTGGTAATTAGCACCATCAGCTTCAATCTCTTCATCCTCTTCCTGGATCTGTATTTACATTTTCATAATGACAGAAAAATAACCAATAGTCACTAAAAAAAACTTCTAAAAGAAAAATGAAAATCTGAACACAGAAGATTGTAAAATGCAGGAAGTGGGCCCATCATACCGGGAAGGGGAAACAGTTGGTAACCTCAAGAACGCTGCCAACATCTAAGCCAAGAAGTTGTCCTGTCACCAAAGCTGGTGAAAACTCCTTGCAGTGTTTGATTATCTTTAATATCGCCTGTTTCACAAATCAAAACAAAAGAGTCTAAAGCATGCCCCTTTCTTCTGTATATAACATTTAAATTCAGCACATTCAAGAATGCTTTTTGGGCATCATTTAAATTATTTTTAAATAGTTGGAGCATTTTCTTACAATATCGTAATGTTTGGTGAAATACAAGAACGTGAATTTATTTATCATTTTTCAAAAAAGAAGCACGGGACAAAGAAAAACACTTGATAGGATAATAATTGATCGATAAGATATTCATCGTTGGTGACGAAAATCAATAGAAAACATTAAAAATAAAGAATCACACTACTTTTAGAATTAAATGAACGGAGAGAATACCAGTCCCTCAATCTGAACAACTCTGAGTGGCGGAGCAACCTCCTCCGTAGCTGCAACTTGGAGAAAAGACCTAGCCACTGCTGCATAGCACGTCAAAACCCAATTCACAAATCATAACAAAAAATGAATAAACATAAAAAAAAATTCGGAAAGAAAGCGACAGGAATTCTAACAGTTTGCCATGGCGACGAAAAATTATTGACGAGGCTTTCTTTTCTCTACTGTCCTACGGGTGCCGAAAAACCCTAGTTGAGGCTCAGGCTCAAGATCCGAATCGGGCACGGAAACAAAGTACAGCACCTTTAATTCCGAAACATGGCCTGCGAGAAATTTAAATGAAAAATAACTCAAACCTTGTTAATTTGGAAAACTAACCCAAGTCACTAGTGAAACCTGTCTGTTTGCGCCGACCTGGTTTTATTTTCATAAACTAGTCTAATTTTTATGTTATTTTACATTTATAACCCATTTCAAACTACATGGGATTAAATATAAGACATCATGACTATTTTACCCCTGCTATATTTTCAAATTGACAAGAGCTATCTCTTTCTCTTCTTTTTCCTCTCACCGGTATAGAAGACATTCATTTTCAAATACATGGAAATGCCTGAAGAAGAGATGAGTAAAAACACCTAGAAATCACTTGAAAGTCCACATTTTTTTTAAAAGAATCAAGGGCACGTCATCAATAAGTTCTTGTTTTTAGCTATTTTAATAATTTATGAATATGTTTGATAAATGCATATTTTAACACTGCCTAGGGCTATAAAATTGTTGAAACTTACTTTATTAGTATAAATAGGACATAAAAATGGGTTTTGTATATGTTTTCGGATTGGTTGTGTGAGAAATATAAGTTTACTGGTGTGGCATTCTGTTGTGATATTATTTACACAATACTATTCATAAATGGGACATAGATTTTCATTCTAGCAAAACATTTGTGGGAAGGTAGACCTATTTGTGCTTTAGCTAGTTGATGATTTGGAAGCTTTTGCAAGCTATCCTTGAGGCATTATGTCTTGGGAGCTTATATACAAGTACCCATCTTAGGAATTGATTGGAAAGACAAGGATATTCAAGGGGCAGTAAGAAAGATGCAAAGCATGTGGTAGAGCATTACAACTTAGAAGGCTTTTGCATTGTATCTTAGGTTATTACACATTCAAGTTATTTGTAAATAATATGGTACCATTTATTAAAAGATGCCAGAGGTATTACCATATATTGAAAGGTGTCAGAGGCCTCATGTGGATTGAGACTGTATGTTGTTGGTGTTTGTTGAATGAGGTATAGTACTTAATTCATTTCATTTTCCTCTTACAACTCATCTGCGAATTATACGTATTGTAATAAATATCTCATGGTTTGTAGGCACCACCACCATGTGTTGAGAAAGTTATCCATTTCACGGCCCCAGCGTATAATAAAGAAGGCATACCAACTGTTCTCTTCCCAATATGTGGGTTGGTTCACATACCAAGTGGTCCTCAGTGTGTACATGTGAACAAGGTTCGCAAAGCAATCAAGGTCATTCGAGAAAATATGGAAGCACGGTTTATTCGTGTCGAGATTGCCTCCATTAAGCAAGAGATTGTACGTGAAGTGCGGACTAAGATGTATGGATGCTTTGAGACACTATAAGTGTTTTTAAAATTACATTTTTCTTGTAGATGTATGCATGTGTGTGCTCGTACAATTACTTTTTTTGTTAATTTTTATTTTATAAAAACTTTTTTTTTATTTCAATCAATTAACTTTTAAAAAAAATTAAAAATACATAAAATTTGAAAAATAATTTAATGTTTGTCGATAAATGTTGTGTGTAGGGCGAAATTTTCCTTTGATGATCTCTCTAAATTAAAAGAAATATTAACAAAATTACAACATAAATGGCAATTTAAAACAGGAACTAAGTTAAAAGTCATTTTAGATATTTATGATATATTATATAATAAAATTTGTCGCGGAGAACATATGGAAAATTACATTACATTAAGTAATATTCGTTTATTATAATAATATGTCAGTATAAAATTTCTGTGATTCATATTTCAAAATAAGAGACTAATGATCCACATACAGAATAGTGTAACCTTGAAAGCCACCACTACCACTGAAGCTGGAAACTGGAAGCTTGCATAAGGGGATGAGCAAAGTATGCAGCTAGTGTCAAAGCAGTGATGGCCAAATATGGAAATCGAATAAATTCCTTGTAGTAATCTTTGGGTAGTATTTGACTGCCGGAGATAATAGCTGCAAAGGGAATGACACTGGTTCGCCTCTTCACAACTTCGAAAGCTTCGCCATATCTTATGGCTAACCTCCTGTCCCCATTCCAAACACCGAACAGATGGTGTCCAATTAAACCAATGGATGCTGCAACTGCTACTGAATTCCCTATCCATAATGTGTGAGCCACGCACCACATTACCTGCCCAACCATCTGAAAAGTACAAATAGAGCTTGACTTGCAACATCATATAATAAAGCTCATGTCTAAATCACAAACAGATTAAAACATTTGATAGTTCACTCCCCATTTTGCAACAACAGTACATGCAAAATCTCTTAAACATCCTCAATTTTCACCAGAATGCCACCTAACGTTGCTAGAATGAATGCAAATTGGATAATTTGGGTCAATGTAACCGCAACAGAATCTTGTACACAACACAACAACCCAACCAAACCATGTACTTTATAAAGTAGTTCTACTGGTTACCACTGATACTATATGATACAGGGCACCAAACATGATTGTATTGTATTGTATTGTATTGTATTATAAACCATACTGTATTAAACAGTAGAATAACAGTGGTGTTAAAACTTTTGTATTAAGCCTCTTAAATACAACTATGTTATACTAATTTATCCCATTAAGGTAGGTGGTATTATGTTGTATTATATTAGTAAAAAATATGCAACAACATCAACTTGAAAGTAAAAAAATGTCTGAATGTAGTTAGTCATCATCAATTTCTATTGTACCAATTGAACAACTGATTGCTGATCAACTCACTGGTCACATCATCATTGGCAACTATTGGCACATTTTTCAATCGTCTACAGTAGCTAAGTGGACTTTTCTCTTCCTTTGCTTTGACAGGATTGGATTATACATCATTTTTGGGTCATTAACTTTTGATGTGTTTTCATCATTGCAGTTGCTGCCTTGTTGGGATATCATCTTTACTACTCTTCTCCTGGCTACACAACTTAGGTCAACCTAAGAATCTCCCAAAGTGTGCAGCAATCTGATTAAGAATATTCATTGTAAAATCCCATGCTCCATTTTCAGATACCAAATTGCAGATGGCAATAAATAGAAAGAAGAATTTTCAACATGAAACCATCTATTCTCCCAGAGGTTTTGTTGATTATGTTTGGTAAAGTTCTTCCATATCAACATATTGATGGTTTTTTCCTTCTGCTTTTATTTAGACCTTTTTTACTTTGCTTATGCTCCATCCATTGATATAGCATCTCTCCGTCCAAGCTTAATGTGTATCTAGAATTCAATAGTCACTTTGGAGCAAGTAACAGCCTTTGTGTAATTTCGTTTACAATGAACAGTCAACAGAAAATTCCATTATCCCAGGGATGTTAATGTTTACAAAAAGCAAACACACCATCTATCTGTTATTATCAAGGAAGGTATGTGCAAAAACCCCATAGTTTAGATTGATTTAATGTTTTAAAAAAAAAGGATAGTTTTAAACAAAATGCAATGTCATCCTTTCCGATCTAACTTCATCCTATCATCAATCTATCAAATGTATGGCTAGCTTAGGTTGGTCAGATGATGGATATCATACCTGTGGGTGCCGGGTGATTCTCATGACCCCAGTTTCCCAAAGATGCATTTTAGGCTTGTCAACAGCTGCAACCTCCAATAGATTAAAGGTAGAAGGATAGAGGAAAAAGAAGGAAATAAAATTAGAAAGCCACACAAATTGATGGACCCCAAAAGTGTCTTGAAGCTGCCATAACTGCAGTCCATCGTATCTGTGGTTGATGAAGTACACCTGAATCAAAACTAATCCAAAAGTGAAGAAGTCCACTAGAACATATTTATAACATGCCTAATGAGTCTAAGAACTTAGAATATGACATGGAACAATAAAATTTGGTTTGGGTAAAAGGTCTTTCTGCTTCATAATAAAGGATAGGAACTCACGACAGTACTAAAAGCTAACGGAAGAGATATCGCTGCAAATAAAACACGATAGGCACGGGGACCAATAAGTTTTTCGCCCAAGTCTCGAAGACTAGCCAAGCCACTGTGGACAGTGGCAAAAATGAGAATGAGTATCAACATTATAACCTGCAATAAATGATAAGTTGCACTTTATTGAAACATTATTTACCACATACCCTTGAACAATTCTAAAAGGTATGAAGAGAAAATGAAAAAAGAATATGAACATTTAGACAACCAATATTTTACATATTTACCATACAACATAAAACTATGATTTCTGCTCGCAACAAGCTACAGCAAATAGAGAGATCAAAAAAGAAAAAACACATGGTACAAACAGTGTCCAGGACTATAATAACCTCCCACTACGCCATATGGATAAAACCATCATGAATCATCTTAACAATCAGAAGAATGAATAAACTGAAGTGAGTTAATTAGATTCAGTCCTCTGTATTTTACATCTAATCCCAAATCCTATCTCCATTCATAATAAGATCATCTACACTGCTGGTAAATCTTCAAAAAAATCACAAATTTCAATAATCCATTTGAAACCCACAATGCCGCCAACCAGCCATTTTCATTTTAATTTTTCAATATTCTACATCCTCTCCCTGACATCTCCTCAAAAATTAACCGTCAAATGTTTCTCCATTCAACTTGTATTATCATAAATGCTCCTCTGAATTAATTACTTTTCTTTCCAAAACTCAAATATCGGAAATCAATAACTGGAAGATCTACTTCTAAGTGATCAACACTTTTCTAACAAGGCTAAGATGAAATTCTACAATAACTTCCAGCATTTGATGATCTTAAAAATTGGTAATACTGCCAAGCAAATGAAATGACACTCAATCTCACAATTCCTATTTCCTGGCAATAATTAAAAACTTCTTATGCAATTCCAACAATTACTTACCTCGTGACGGTCTGAAAGCGCTGAGACAGAGTCGATAAATGCTTTCCCGTAACCAGTAGAGTTATCAATCCAAGCCACTTGCAGCACCGCGAGAACAACTCCCAAAATAACGTTGAAATAAATCCAAGAAGATAACTTTTGATTCCTTAAGTCGAAAGCTGCGGAGTCTTCACCAACCAAAGACTCTTCCTCTTCCTCTTCCTCCTGATCTTGAAAGACCGAATTCCCTTTGCCGGCATCTCTTGTGGAAGCGCGAACAAGAATTTTCCGAGAATTCAAAATTAAACATGGGTTGAAGGGTTTTCTAGCGGTTCCGATAGCGACGACTGAAGTGGGTTTGCCGGACAGCGTTTGGTTTTTGGGTGTACGAGTGTTGGCAGAGTAAGAGAAGGAGTCGGAGACAAGAAGACATCCGCCCATTTTAATCTCCCAAAGACTTTAGCAGAGAGGAGAGTACAGACCGGTTGGCTACGTGTATTAGAGCCGCACTCATGTTACTGTTCAAAAAACAGAAACAAATAAGTGATTGCCGTCATTGTACAAAGCAACAACATATGGAGTTTTATTATTTAGTGAATTACTCTTTTACCCAAATTTTCCAAGCGACGATACACCCAGTACCATGTGGGGTGTATTAAGAAATTGTAACAATATGATAAGCTTGTGCTTTTATTGATGTTTAAAATATGTTGGGGATTGCATTGCATTCAAATCAATCAATTCTAACTCAAATATTGTGTGTAAACGTTTTGCCAGTGGACCACAAGAAACATAGGATGAAACGAAGAGTCTATACTGGCCATATATATTATAGATATATAATACGCAATCACCTATGCCATAGACGACTTCTTAATGTATTACAACAATATCAATAACAATATTGGCCGGCTGACCCATCACCCATAAATCAATGTATAGATCAAATCATCAAATATATAATGCCATAAGGGTCTTTTCATAAGGCTGTAAAACAATAAAAACATACAATCTATACTTCTAAGTTGGTTTCGATTCATTTATATATAAATGAATTCATAAGCATTCTAATAATTTAAAAATGATTTAAAATAATTTACAAAAGTAAAACTATGCAATTTAAAATATTTTTCAAATAAATTAAATATTACGCACAATTTACTTATTGTTCAAGGGAGAGTGTACATTCCCTTACTAATCCTCGAGTTTGACTTAGGTAATCTCTCAAAGTGTTTAGGCTTAAAGAATGTAATACGCACTTTTATTAAAACCTAAACTCCAATAAAATGTTCATCTATTCTCGATACAATAGACATATACATGATAAACATAGATTCTTAAGTTAACCTATAGAATAAGGCTCAAATCAATATAGAATAATTTGTAACAACTAGTAAGGTCTTTAGTCAAAATTAATTTTTAAGGGTAGTTTAGTAATTTTAAAAATTATTGGGTTAAAAATTTTAAAAAGTATTCTATTTAGAAAATACACTAAATTCTTTAGACTTTTGAATAATTTTTGAATCCCAAGCATCATTAAACGTTTGTACAGTAAAAAAATAAAAGAAAAATAAGAGATAGATATTTTTGACTCAGCAATTGAACAATAAATTAGTTGTATAAGTACTCATTGAAAAACTTTGTAAGAATACTATAATTTTACCTTTTATAAGATTGCTCAAAAGTTTTTTTTTGTTTTATATTTTTGTTAAAATCATGAAAACTACAAATAGATCAAAATTAGTGAAAATTAGTTTTATTTCCTATCAAACATCAAATTCGACTCAAATCAAATCAATTTAACTATTTTTGATACAAAATACACATGACTTAAAAGAAAATTGAACATTTTTAATACAAAATTTGAAATAAATAATTTAAAACTTATAATTTACAGATAGTTATGCATTTAATGTCAAACTTGAAATATTTATTTAACACAAAATGTTTTACATTTAATATAAAAAATGAAACACATTAAAAATATATTTAAAACATAATACACAAGAGTCAAAATTATAATATAAATTTTAAAATGATCGCAAAATTTGAAAATCAATGAAAAGGTTGGTTTAAACATGAACTTAAAAATAACGAAGTGAGGTCGATTTTTTTTTGTTTAATATAATAATAATAAAGTGCATAGTTAATATTTACTAGTGTTATATTTACTATTTAGTGAGACGTAGGTGTCTTGCCGTCAATAGTAAATTAAGAGAATTGAATTAAACTCACTAGTACATCACTTAAATAATTAAAACAAATTAAAAAGACTATTTTTTTACTACCCCATATTATTATAATAGGTTCCTTCATAAATACATTATTCATGTTTCGAAGTTACGATCTCTTACTAAAAATTATTCATGATCATTGCGAATTTGGATTATAACAATTTACATTAAAGTGACATGAATAAGTTCATATTTACTTATATCCAATTCACGATAAACTTAGGGGGTGAACATAATGGTCAATAAATTGATAATGAATAAAATATATATTATTTTATTAATTACTAATTTTTTAAATTTTAATAGAAATTAAAATAGCTCTAATATTTTGATTCAATGGTTATCATGCTATTTTGAATAAAGAATAAATTTCTCAGTCAAAGCACACAACACCCACAATTGTTGGGAAATTTTTGTTCACTTTTGGTATGCTGTAAATATGATTAGGTGACTAAAGGAAGATAGCTAGGGTTATGTATTATATTAATTAATTAAATCCTTGCTTGACAAATGGATGGTCGTGATTTAATCTCTTTTAAATACCTGGATGGCTTAAATTATTCCATGTGTCAAACAAAATTTCTATCAGACAAATGTTTGACTTCCGAATGGTGGAGATTAGAACACATTGCAAACACGAGGGGTAAATATTTGATCACTTTTTTGATGTTGATGATTCAACCATGTGATTACAATAAATGGTTATGATTTTGTTGCATGCATATCTATTAATTATTGTAATTAGCTGGTTTGATAAAATGAATAAAAATGCTTTATTTTGGCATTTAGATCTTTCGATTCGAATTTATCCATCAACGAGACCATTCCACTATAATATGATCCTAATAATGGTTTACACTTCTCGCACAAATTGTAGATTAGCCAACCATATAAAGGATAGCCAAACAGTAAAAGATGAGTCTGCAAACTAAATATGAACTAACGCATTTCTAGTTACTTAAATAAAAGTATTGCAATCACAAAACAGTCTTCAATCATCTGATAAAATACACACGGATTGAAATGTATGAGCGCCCATAACAGAATAAAAATGTTAAAAAAAGGACATTTCTCCTATTAATAATATGATACAAAGAATAAGCATTAACATTTATACAATCAGCAGCAGAAAAGCCACGTAAAGCAAATTCCAAGCTTCTGCAATGAACCCAAAACTCAATACCAGATTAAACCAAATATTCCATGATATTCAACTGTACCCGCAGACGAAGAAAATAAAAGTGAAAATGAAAATAATTTAGAAACTTAAGGCTACCCTTCATAAAAATAATCAATACAGAAAGCAACCACCCCATGCATTAAAATTACATATAGAATACAATGGCATTTAACCTTCCTGCACTCAACCGCTGACACAAATCCATGGGCTTCCAGAACAATATAAACCCAATAAAAGGGAATTTTCGACCAAAACAATGACCACCGAAAAAAAAGAAGAGAAAAAAAGGGGGAAAGCCCAAAAATGGCAACAGCCAGTGGACAATAGATTTGACTCCGGAAATTAAAGAGAAGGCAACACAAACTAGTAGCAAGGCACATTCTGCTGTAGAATAGCCTAACTAGAACAACTACCATCCTGCACCGCAACCCAAAAAGCGGAAGCTCCAGAGTTATCCCATGTTACGATTATCAGTGGGATCATGGATATATGAAGCTCAAAGTGTTTACAAACCAATAAAATCTTTTAGTTCTTATAGGACAAACCTGTTCGTTGAACCAGGCAAATGCTCCAAACCTGGCCAGTAACTTGGTTTCTCTGAATCATTACTGAATGAATTGAATAAGAAATGAACTGCAAACGCAAACCAAAAATTTGAACCATCAAATATTCAAAGCTTCAGTCATGAAGTGGCAGCAGCAGATGCTTTTTCAATTTTTTCCTTCTCAATCTCTACTCTCCTCTGGTCAGCATGCTGGGCAACGCCATTGGCAAGTGCGTGATAATGTAAGTCCAGTGTCTGTGTAAGGTTTTGGAATCTGGATGGATCTGATGCTTGCATGGCTATGATCCATGGAGCGAGGAAAGGAAAAAGGTAAGCTCAATATCAGAGAGTACTTAAACAATCAGAAGTTTGAGCTAAAGGATATTACACGCTTAAGGTTGTCTTACCTTTAATTGTATCTACAAAGAAAATAAATGGATCCACTTCATCAATTGGAGATTGCAACTCTTCATCATCACTGTAATCATCATCTGAGTCATCCTCATCCTCATCATGCGGGCGGAAAGACCTTGCCTGAAATTTCCAAGTGACATGTAATGATCACATAAAAAGGTCCAAGAGTACTACATAGATAAAAGAAAATGAGGGAACCATTAAAAACATAAACCAATGACACAGAATTTTGGTATAGATTGATAATAGCTTGGATTAGGGAAGGCAGGGATCAACTCTGTTTTTTTAATGTATTTTTGTAGAGAATTACTTGTCCTCATTTGTTGTGGTCTTTGTGGACATTTAGTCTGCATAAGTATCTCCTTTCCCTTTGAATTCACTAATACATTCTTCTGTGATTTAACCAAAAAAAAATTGATTTTATTTTTCATTTTACTTGTTGGGCAACCAAATAATGAAATGGGCATTTCCTAGAGATGCATCTTTTATACCAATGATTCTAACAAACCACTATCTTAAATAAAACAAATGACAGATATCTACACACCTGTGCGGCTAATTTTTTAAGTCTAATGCTGTCAGCTTCATCCCCATCCTCAGCACTGACACCCATTTCCTTGTCAGATCCATCACCACCATCATCTTCATCATCTGTTGGGTAACCATCCATATCATCATCATCTTCAGCCTCTTCTTCCCTTGCAGCTTCTGTCAATTTAAGTACATAAAATGAAAAAAATTTAAAATGTTGTTTCAATAACATAAATAGGAAGGTACAAGGATGGAGAGAGAAACCTGCAACTTGATCCTTGTATGCAATTAGGAGATCAAGAGTAGCCCTGAAAACACGTCCCAAAGCCTCCCCTGGTAACTGATCCTCAGGAAGTGCAAGTAGAGATGTCAGTCCCAAGCAGCAGACTTTCTTATCATGTTCCCTTCATCACCAAGATATTAGCATGACACATTCAGACCTTTGCCGATGAAAAAAGTTCAAACTAATGAAAGATGAGTACAAATAGTATGTGAGAGAAGAACTCGATCTCTTCCAATCACCTTTTAAAATTAGCTCGCACACCACTCTTTTTAACTTGTTGCAACATCTGGAACCAAAGATTAAATACTTCAGTTGCAACACCAAGTTTGTGCAATATGCCAAGCGTTAAAGATGAGTTGTAGTAAAGCGCATCTGCTATCTGCACAAAGAACCCAAATGAATTTTGTTAAAATTATTATCCCAAAACACAAATCAATGTGACTAAATGTCAAAACCACTCAAATATGATTCAAAAGGTATCCTGACAAGTATGTGCTGATATAAACTTATTTATTTACAAGGGAAATCATCTTTTTTAAGAGACTTAAAAACTTTACATCTTCTGTTAACATTATCCCAGCAAAACCAAGACAACTTTTTCCATAACTCTTTCTCTTACTTGCATGGTCATTGATGACTGAACTGAAATTTAATTGTGTCCATGATCACTCTGGATGGGGATATGATGGCTGGATATGCATAAATGTGATAGATAAGAGGTCAATTCCACTGTTTAGGATCAATTATTGCATATTTTACTAAACCAAGCACCTCATAACCTATAAAATAAGAAAACCATTTACATCTAATTGCAACAGCAGGGCAAATAATGGGTAGGGACAAGTGGTATCACTTGAGGTCAGAAGGATAACTTATAAACATAAGAAAAAGAAATCAGAAGCCCAGCATTAATAAATGCATAATAAGAAAAAATATCCTCACAAGCAAAGGATTCAGATAACACATTCAGAGCAGAATTAGGACTTACCACTTGCATGAGAAGACATTTCAAATATGATTTTTCAGTTCGATGCAACCGCTCAACTGTGATTCTCAAATATGGCTCAATATATTGATCCACCTGCCCTTTACAGTTCTGGAAAACTACTTCAATGAGCTTTGGAGCCGGTTCAATATCACCATCCTCCAAATTTTTATCTCCCATGACCTACAGTAGAAAAGAAAAAGAATCAGATGAATGAAAGGAAAGGTTAGGTAAGGTTGGAGAAGCTTACAAAAATCATATTTTTGAAATAAACAAGTCCCTTCTCCTACAATTCAGCAAAGTAAAATTTGAACAGCAAGCTTGTTAGGGAAATGACTCACAGATGAAATCATATTCCAAAGGCTTTGCTGGTAATCTGGTTCCTTGCAAGTTAGGAAATGCACAGTTCCCCTAGATATATAATTGTCCAACGGAACCAATATATCTGCATAAAAATGAAGTCCATATGCAACCAGTTACAGGGAGAACCACATTACAAAAACTACATTAAAAATGCACCAAATTTGATATCAAAGATAAAGAGAACACATCCTATGGAACATTTATTGGGATCACATGAATCAGGCCATTCCACAAGGGATCACAACTCGATACAGATAAGGGACTCTTCAATCATTTTGGAAGCCCCATTTTTGTTTTCATAAAACGAAAACAGAAAGGATACTTGTTTGGTACATATTTTCATAAAATAATGTGCAAAAGATTGTTTCCACTTTTTAGTTAAAAAGTGAAAATACAAATTTTTATTGTTTCCCTTGAAGTTTGGAAGCAGGTCTCCAACATTCTTCTTCCTCTTATTCTCCTTTATCAATTTATTTAACAATTTTAAAATTACAATATTTTTAGGATTAAAAAAACACAATTCAATTCGACATTATTTAAAAAATTAAAACTAATCAAATTAATTTAAATAGTAAAATTACATATGATAAAATTTATTAATAATAAAAATTTCAAAATAGTTTGACTAACATGTCCTCATATTTTAAAAATGCAAAATGAAAATAGCTCGAGCAAAATTTTTATTTTCATTTATGTTTTACAAAACTACCAATCAAAAAAAAATACCAAATGCACCCTTAGTCTCCCTCTAATTGTGGTCTACAACCCAACATCCAGAACGTGTATCATTGTTTTAAAAAAATGCCAAATCAAAATATCTCGACCAACATTTTTATTTTCATTCATATTTTACAAAACCACCAATCCCACTAATTATGGTCTACATCCCAGCATTCAGAAAGTATAAACTTTTAAACTGCAGGAAAAATGATGATGTTGTTCATAATTAATTTGCTGTGGCAGCTGACATTAATTATTGGCTTTTAGTGACTTGAGTCCACAAACAGAAATGATAAATAGTATAATGTACCTCAGCTCTAATGAACAAGGGTTAGATACAACAAAACTTCAATTGGTTACTGCATGTTACCTTACAATTTCTAACAATCCTGTTAGATACTATTATATTAACACATGCAACTAATGCACTAAAACCATTTTGGGAATGCACACCTTTGTGTTGCTACAAATAAATAATTTGGCTAATATCCATTGAAAAAAAATATTAGTAAATTTGGATAACGAAGGACAAAAGAAAAGAACAGAAAAATTGTTAACAATTACCATGAGAATACTCAACAGCATAAAGGAGTCGTTGCAATAAAAGCCAATCTTACTTGGAAAGAAATCAATAGCCCAATCTGCCAATGCTTCCATCATCAAAGGCCAAAGGCTCCACATAGCCAAAGATATTGTAGGAGAAAAGAAGGTCATGTATGATACAATCTCCAAAACTTCTTCAAAAACCTCTGCACAATATGCCATAAAGATGTGCTAAATGATTGTTGAATCCTAGACATGTTTGCCAGAACCAGATCAAATGCAGTAAGTATATTCAAATTACAGGATTTTCAGTAAGTCCAATAAGATCAATTTGCAACTCATCTGAGCTTATATAATAGAGATGACAGTTTTCCCTAAATGATTTGTTATCTGTTATAACAATTTCTGGAAATGCTTCACATTGCAATATGTTTGGAACAATAAAATCAACTTCTTAGCTTAGTGGAGTTATTTTTTCCAACACAATTGTGCTCCTCACGAGCACAAAGGGAATTGGTGTTTTTGAAATTTGTTTTAAAAATAAAAACGGCCAATATTTGTTGTTTTAATTTGAATGCACTTTCTGAACTATAATCTAAAAATGAAAACATAGATAATGTTACAGTTCTATTTTGAGAGATGAATGTGAGACAAAAAGAGAAAAATGGTGAAATACCTTTTTCATTTTCAACATATACCTTACAAACAAGATTTTAGCATTCCTATTTTTGAAAAAGGAAAAGAGTGTTTGGAAACAATACCAAACACCCACTTAGCATCTCATGATATTTAGGAACAATACACAAGGCCTTAAAACAAAGTTTGAAAATAAAGATTTAAACTGCAATCCAGCTTATAGTAATTATTGACTCTCCTATCCACAAGAAAAAGGGAAAATACTAATATAAAATCAAATGAATTAGTATTCCAACTTTGTTACCCTTTTTTCTTTTTCTTTAATTAAGTACCCAACATCTCTTTGCCTTATTAAGTTCACCGAGTTCTAAAGTGTGGACTACTGCATAACTCTACAACCTTGATAGTCAAGAAAGTTGTGGATAATATCCATCTCCCTATGATCATACAAGGTGTAAATTTAATAATTTTAGGGCAGATAAAGCAGCATGGCTAAAGTTCCTCCTAAAGTGAAGAAGTTGATTGGATCCATTGTCCATGGAAAACTCAATACTAATGATTATGATCACAAAAGAAGACTAAGGATGCATCTATCTCCCAACTGTTGCATTATAAGCAATAAAAATTCTTAAAATTTAGATCATCTATTTCTGAAATGCTCTTCCGCACAGTTCTTGTGCACAAATCTGCTAGATTTTTAGTTTTGGAAGGAAGTATACTCTTGCAGTTTATTTCAAGGGAAAACTTGCTTCAGCCAGTAAAAGTGCAAGGCTAAGTGTAATGGGACTGTACAGGCATGGCTATCTTTTGGATCAGGAGGATAGAGAAAAATAAAAGAATTACAGCCAGTTTGAAAGGAAAGATTTGTCACCCCTTTGCAATAAAGTAAGGTTCAAGTCTCTCTTCAGGCTTCTAAATCCTGGGAATTTATGTTAGCTTCTTTTTCATCCTTATTAACCGGGAAGCAGCATTAAGAGTAATTAATGAGACTATTTTCATGTAACAAAATGTTTCTAGGTTCTTTTGTTGACCTGTGGAGCAGAGTTGAGCTCCACATTTTGTATAATTTTCTTGGAGCAGACATGGTCCACAAAAGAAGACCAAGGATGCATCTATCTCCCAACTGTTGCATTTTGAGCAATAAAAATTCTGAAAATTTAGATCATCTATTTCTGAAATGCTCTTCTGCCCAGTTCTTGTGCACGAATCTGCTAGCAATTTTAGTTTCATATGGACAGATACTCTTGCTGTTTGTTTCAAGGAAAAACTTTCCTTGGCAGGTAAGTGCGAGGCTTAAGTTTAATGGGACTGTGCACGCATGTCTTTCTTTTGGATCATGAGGATGGAGAAAAACAAAAGAATTATCGATGGTTTGAAGGGAAAGATTTGTCACCTTGAAATAAAGTGAGGTTCGCATTTCTCTTCAGGCTTATATATCTGTTTCCTTTTCCATCCTTATTAACTGGGAAGCAGTATTAAGAGTAATTAATGAGACAATTTTCATGTAACTAAATGTTTCTGGGATCTTTTGTTTAACTGTGGAGCAGAGTTGAGCTCTACCTTTTGTATAGTTTTCATTACCTTTCAGGTCTCTTGCGGAGCTTGTCTTCTATTTTGATCTTGTCTCCCTTTTTGTAAATCACTATGATATTTAATAGAGTTTCATTTGTTTCTTAGCCCAAAAACTGGCAGGAGGAGGGGGATGGGTGACTGTGGCCCCAATAAGCCACAAAACTTATTTAGACCTTGACCACTCAACTCAACCTGAGCACTAAAGTAACTCCTCCCAATGATACAATAAACTACATTGACGGTACTAAATATACAGTGCAAGGTTGGTAGGTGAGGGGAAAAAAACAAAAAAAAATGTAGAGAATGAAAAGGTGCAAAAGGAGCAGGATAGGTGTAATATGATTACCTTGGCCATCAGTTGTCAACATTCTACGCATAATTGGAAGCAAGGTTGGCTCAATTTCGACGAAAAGGTGAGGAAGCCGGCTAACTGATTCAAGAATTGTACTTATAGCACGCAGACAGCCAACAGCAGCCAAAGCACCAGGATCATCAGCATCCTCATCAGCTTCAGCAGTGTTCATACACCTCCAAAATGCAGCTGCCTGAAAACGAAGCCAACAAAGAGAGCACCAAACAGAAATAACATGACTGCCTCTAAAAGTATCAGAGAAAGCATAAAAGCATGCAATACCAAGTAGAGAATCCCAAACAGAAATAACATGACTGCCTGTAAAACTATCTGAGAAATGATAAAAGCATGCAATACCAAATTCTGGCACAATCCTAGAGCATATGGCGCCATTTCCTCCCCAAATTTGTCAACTATGGTCTCTAAAGTGAAGACAAGGTCCTCATTCTCCACCTCATTCATAAGTTTGAAAAATTCTGCAATAAGAAAGGTCACATCTCTGTGAACAAATAATAGAGGAAATTCTAATAAACAGGCACTGCAGAAGATTTCCAGGAACAACATAAAGTCTGTATATAGTACAGAGCGAAGTTGAGATGCAGCTTACCATCAAGAAGTTGAGGAAGGATTGGACGAATCTCGTTCAAATCTGAATGGTGCACAGAATTTTTTTATCAGCTACTGCTTTAAATTTTAAACAAAGAAGGATACAACAAAACACACAAATGTATGAATGCAAACAAACATTGTCAAGTGAGTAGCTACATACCTTTGCAAGCTTCAACAAATGACCGTAATGCAAATACTGAATCAACACGAACAGGTAGTTCTTGATCGCGCAAACCAGAAACCACACTGTGCAACGCTTTACGAAAATTGTTCTGATCAGAGAAGTTGATATGGGCATACTGTCCCGCAACCCACGCTGCCTGACATGCAGGACACAAAAAGTAACAGAATGGAGATCACTCTTCATACAATTTACAACAGAACTTGTGCAAAGAATTTTGTCATCTACAACCCAAAATAATAAGACAAATCTGAGTAATATAAAAACAATCACAGACTGAAAACCAGGGATAACATGGCAGATGAACAAACACACATAGTAGCAACAATGACAACAAGACAGGGTGATAACAAACCAAGAGAACAGAAATGGGTGCAGTTTTTTCTCTTTTCTGACACCCAGAAATGGCTGGCAATAATGACAAGTCAGAATGGAAATCCCATCAAACATCAAATGAAACCAAGAATGTGAATACTGCTCTTGTTATTTCTTTTGATCCAAGAATGTTACTATACTGAGTAACACCATGATGCTTTACATTCATGTAATCTTGCCCCTACCATTAGAGGGCATGAGCTTCTCGTGGAAAGAAGATTTTCAAGGAAAAAATTGCAAGTGCAAACAAAGAAAGTAGAAATGATGTATTGATGTATCAATGTATTTGCTTCAGGGACAACAACAACATGGGAAGCTTAAATAATTAATATAGTATCATTTATAAAAATGTAAAAGATTAAATATAATTTTGGTCCCATCAACTGTATCACAATTTCGATTGCAACAATCTCAGCCTTGAATTCCTCCAACTGGTTCACTAAAAGCCTATTATGAGTAACATCTAGACTGAATTCCTCCAACTGGTTCACTAAAAGCCTATTATGAGTAACATCTAGACTGAATGCCATGTCTTTCAAACAATGACAGCAAGATGGTGTACCAAAAAATGGGAACAATAGTTTTATTTCTTGTAATATATAGACTTTCATGCAATTTCAGTTCCCACAAACTGTAAAAGAAATTTCAATGGAGACTGTGTCAACTTTAAATTCCAACTAGTGTTGCAATATAAACCTTCCATCATTAACATCTAAATTCAACATACAGAAGATGCATAACTAGTCATGTGAAATAGGTGTGTTAAAAGGGAACACAGATCTGTCACTCAGCTGACAGCCAAGCAAAAAGCAAAAATGACTGTCACTCACGCCATACACAGTAAGAATTGTGAGAGAGCAATAGAAAATGGAGAAGAGAGAGAGGTTTAGGAGAATCACAAATAATTATCAGATCCATACCTTTTCTATGCATCTAAAATTAAAGATCTCAAATACTGTATGCAACACATATGATTGAGACATGATGATCACATATATGGCCTTCAATTATAAAAGTATTAACTCTTTCTTGGCATCTAAATTTACACCAAATCTTAAGTCAGTGCCAAATTTAACGGCACAAGACAGAAGATTTCTGCTACAGTAGTGATAAATATTCAACATCCATATTGCTGAAATTCATAGGGAAGAAACTAAGTTGAAACTCAATGCAAACTATGCAGAGTCTATTTCAACCTAATATGCAAATAAAAAATATTAGAGAATATCACAGCATAACACTTTAGCATTGCAGGGCATTAAACCTTGGCTCTGAGGTGACCAACAGGACTGCTGAACTCAGGGAACACATGTTGCACCAACATGCACTCTAGTTCAGATTTGTAGGGTTCAGTTTGTTTCAATTTGTCACAAAGAGCTCCAATAGCAAGCAGTGCACCATCTTTCTGTCGATATGGTTTATATTCCAATGGTGCTTCATCATACCTGATCAAGATCAACAGTCCCAAACAAAATGACGATTAGCTTTCAATCATACTAGGGCACGTGGTAGACCCAGAATGCAAAACAGTACCTCTTAAAAACTCCTACAATGAATTGAATAAACTTTTGAAGATTCTCCTTTACACGCTTTCTAACCAACTCACTGACAAAATCCATGGATGCAGTTCTGGGACTATACAAGTCTTCGATGATATCTGCAGCAAGGCAATTGAATATATATAAAACCTTTCCACCAAGCCTTTCAAACAAATGAAAGCAGATTCCGAAAACTCACCATAACCCTTTCTCACATACTCATGTGGGTCTTCATCCCAAAGCTTTTGGTCATTGTCATTGAAGCACATAAGTGGAAAAACTATTTCAAAAAGGAGGATATCAAGTTGTGGTTGCAGCAAATTGTACATACTATTCTTTGAAATGCTGCAGAAGAACAAAAAAGCAAATTAACAGTTAACAAAATTCTTGCACTAAGAGTATTACTAACAACGCTACAACAGAAGTAGCAACATATGAGGTAATTAAACAATTCAGTAATAAATATCTTGACAAGGTGCACAATCTTGAAGGAAAGATGAGAAAGTATTCAACCACATCCTAGATAAAAGCATCACAAGTGAAAATAAATTCATTTTTCTCCTCAAATGGACTTAAGTTTCCACAATTTGAAAAACTATCAGTATTGAATGACAAAGGGTGTTTCATTTGTTTTCAAAAACTTGTGGTATGTGTTTAGAAAGCATCTTGTGAAAATAGTATTCACAAAATACATTATTCCACTTATTAGTTATAGTGTAAGCAACTTTTTCATGTTATCCTTGTTCTTGGAAAATGATTCCCTCTCTCTCTAATAATGAAATTATTGAAATTCAATTCTTCATTATATTTATACCAACACATCTTACAATTTTTAATTTCATAATACAATTTTCAGAAAATACTACCCAAGTATTTTCAATTCTGAAAAAATTAAATAAAAACATCATTTTCATTTCAATTTATGAAAATAGCAATTGAAAATCAATATTAATTTCCTTTTAGAGGTAGAAATCCTTCATCTTTCCCAATGTAAATGAAATGTGAATTATAAAACTTCTAAAAAGAACCATGCTTGTCGATCCTCAATACTGTAATAAAAAAGGCCAAAGAATCATTCTTTTCAGAAAAGCTAGAAAATATATATAGTCCAAAATGAAATAGAAGAGAAATAGATTATGCTAACATAGCAAGGTTTCATATTAAATATCTAGATATATGGCAAAATCAGTCTTCAGCTAGTTCAAAACAATGATGAAGTCCAGCAACAATTCCTATTTAATATACTCAGTTTTCACATTACAAAGTAACAAATTAATCCCTGTTGCAAATGCAGACAGGTCTGTAGAATTAGATTCAGTCCCGATATACCAACTAAAATCCTGAAACCCACATTCAGCAATGTTTTATCCGACATCTCCTTTATTTATTCCCGATGACTCTACTGCAGAACATACACGCTGGAAATAGCTATTCAACAATCCATGAGCTGTATATTTTGGGATATAGTGTGGAAATTTTCCAGTCTAGTGTGTATTTTATACATTGAGGTTAGTTAGGCCTTCAACGTTGCAAAGAATTGCAGCCAAACCGTAGGCTTTATTTTCCACTACTTTTGGTGCTTCACTTTTTCCACTATCATAATGACACAAGGAAAAACATTTGAGAGAGAATTTGATCACTGAATTGACAGTTTTCTGGGACCCATAAATCATTATCTTCATATTAGCCACAATGTTAATCACTTATTTGTAGATATCTCAAAATTGAAAATTTTGGCAGGTAGGTTAACTAGCCAAGAAAACATACGCAAGAAAAATGCTTCTTACCTAAACAAAACATAAAAGTTCAAACATTCATAATTCAAGTCCAAGAATGTGACAGGTAAAACCATGCAGAAGAAGCACTTATTCAGAACAATCCTTCCTAAGCATTGCACATCAAAAACATCACTTCATTGCTTATTTACCCAGACTTACAGCCATAAGGTATTGCCAAACATGTCCTAGACCAGTGTCAATACACAATTTTAATTACAGACCATTATAGTACAATTCACTGATAAATAATATTGCCAAGAAAGATTGCATGCAATAGAAGAAGAATAAAAAACAAAAAGTAGAAATATACAATATATTTGAACAATATTGCATACCTGTTGCTTAGATATTGAAGAATAAGGTTGGTAACTCTGTCTGGTAAATAGCCCCCAAAACGGATCCTATTCAATAGATTTAAGTGGCACTCTAAGATCTTGCCAGCATAATTCTTCTGAAACATTTGGGCAAAAGCTCTGTTTTCTGGATTTTGAAGTTTCAGATCTCCAAACCTTAACACAATATAGGTGTTTGAATGACCACGACGAGTCAGAAATAACATCGCCATGCAAGGGTTACACTAATTGCTCAAAATTCATTCCAAATGAAAGAAATTACCTAGTGTAAAGCCTGTTCAATATATGAACTGTCCATTTCTTCACCTTCCACCAACCCCATGATTTTCTTAGCTCAGGATCAGCGGGTTCACCTTCTGAGGGAACAGGCCTCTCCAAAACATTTAAGAAAAGAATCATCCAAGCATTGAACATATTCGGATCTAAAAGCTGTTTTGGTATCTCCAACTGAAAAGGAATAAAAAAAGTAAACTAATAATTATCTGTAAGTTGTAACTTCTTTCTCATCGATAAAAGAATAGGTTAAGCACAGCAAGGGTTGCTCAATATGTATGAAACTGCACTAAAAAATTTTCATAACATAAAACGTATAAACAATCACATTGCTAAAATATGAACAAACTACGTCAGAACATTACTGCTCGAGCTAGAATAAAAGACACAAAATACTTTTACATCAACAAGGCTGGAAACAATTACTAGAACTTTCTATGATGTTGCTTCTGAACAATTTAATGCAAGAAAAATTGATTATTAGACACACATATCTAAACCGAATTCTGTAGATGCAAATATAAATATGATTATTTCAACTGCAGTTAGCACTTAAAAAGGCATATCTAAAATAAAGGTGCAGCTGGTGCCATACCATAGGTATAACGGTTGTGGAATGCATGTCTTTCATAATCATGCTACAAGTTTACCCTTAAAAATAAATGTAGCAGAAAGGAAAGACATTTTGAACCCATAAAACATGTACAAAATGTGAGCCAGATAGAAGTAAAATCAAGCACGAAATGAGTTTTGACAACCAAGTCACACTTTTGTATGGGAAACGACAATGCATACTTTACACCCAGCTATATGCAAAACAGAGCATAAAGAACTTAATAAAAGAAGGTACACTTGTATAATTCTCAACATGAACTTACATATATACACGACCAGAATATTTTACAAATAAGCTTGATCAACTCTGCTACTTCCAGTGATGGGTTGGCAATCTGTACGAGCCTGTTAAATATGTTGAGAAGATGATGAAATGTTTCCTCGACAATACGGTAAACTGGTGTCCTCTCCTCATCTGACTTGAACCTAAAACAAAAAAGGATTGGACAAATTCAGTATGCAACAAACTTGGGTATATAGTCTTAGTCTGCAAACTTTGAAGAAGGCATCCAAACCTTAAATTTTTCTAATTTAGATACGAATCAGAGAATTCATAATTTGGTAAGTGATGTTGCATGCATGGTTTTGCATGGGGAGGATCAAAATGTAGTAGTTCCATAGAGATCTTGTTTTTTTAGCAAGCTTAGCTCCACACTCCACCTCAACTGCCCAACAAATATGACTAGGGGTGGGCATTTGTCAGCTCAATGCAGTTGGTTTGGTTTCAGCTTTCATATAGAGCAAATCAAAGCAAACAGACAAAAAAAATATAAAGGCAATTAAAATGAATAGGTGCAGTTCATCAGTGCAAGCTTCTAATTTAGGACTCTTGTTTACGGTTAACAGAACCATTTACATTAAGTTTAAATATTTTTGTTCCACTATAAACATCATATTATACGTCAATTACTTTGAATGATTTTACGCCAGCAATGATTATTAGCTAAGTTGAAATTGAGAAAAAAACATTTAAGCACCCATAAAAAAATAAACAATTCAAATAAATTCAACAAAACTGAGTAGCAAGTGATTGGTTATATAAAATTTAGTAACCCGTCTCATAATGAATAAAACAACAATAGAAACAAGCTGCTTATCTCGTGACCTGGATGCATCCCCTGCTCGTAAATCAACAACTTTCAAATTCAATTATTTAAGGAAAGCAAGTAGAATTTCAAATTAAATTTTAGGAAAGCAAAGTATAATGAAACCTTTGGTTGAACATGTCTTAGGCATGGTGCACACTTTATATCAACAAATTCATACACATATAACTATGATTGGGAGGGCACTTCAACTAAAATCTTGGCAACTGAAACCTAAGAACACAACACTCATATCCATCCACCCATGTCTGACACCTACTCAACTTTCAGTTGCCTAACATATGTGTGAAATTACTAGGGTGGTGATAAGAATATTTTGCAATGACACTTTAACATTATTATCACCTTAATAATAATTTTAATATTTATGACTCACTACAAGTGAATGCAATCTCATTTGTTTTATATAATCACTGCACAAACAAACATACCAGTTTAATTCCAAATGAGATACTTAAAGGTTGCATATCAGAGAAATCATGTTGGTCCCAATAGACCGTAGCAATTTAATCACACTTTGGCTGTATTTTAGTCCAAATTTGATTCTTCATTTACTACAAAATCTTCAAACACTACGATCACACTTTTCTTTCAGAAATAGGGTCAACAAACCCAGTCATAAAGCTATGGGATTAAATAAAAGAAACTGGCAAAAGAAAATCAATAACGCCAATAATAAAACCTTTACAAAATCATTATGGCAATATTGTAAATCAGCTTTACAGTTGATCACATTGACTGACAAACAAAATCTAGATTACATCTGCTCTTCAAGAGAAACATCAAGGAAAATTGTAACTGATGCACTAATTGATGTTACTGCAAACACCTTCAACTTTACTAAACAAATTCAAAATAAAAGTTTGCATGAGATAGAGAACTAAATAACTTATCCATATTCAAGTTTATAGATTGAAAGATTAAAAGGTTAAATTTAATACACATCCACCCATATATTAAGAAAGCAATTCAACCCATATATTAAGAAACCAATTCAACCATGTTTAGAAAATTATAGTTCTACTCGCTGGTAGATTTTATAACCTTTCACAAAGTATTATATGCAGTTTGGAACCTGAGTAAATATTGTAGTTTAAGACAATTGAAACAATTTCAAACCCAAAGTATGCATCAGGGAACAAGAAAGGAACTTATGCATCTTAAACATTTCAAAAAAATAAGTTATAATATCAAATTTTAATCTCCAACTACTGATATATGAAAACATATATTATTTTACTAACTCATATTTTCTAGAAAGGATCCGCAACACAAACAGAGCTCCATAAACTTGCTGATCTTGTAAATTATGCTTCACCCAGTCTAGAAGATGAGGCCACTGCTCAGGATAATCAGCATGAATAACTGTCTTAAGGCACTCACCCAGCTGTACCCTACACAATATGCCAATGATGTTAGATGAATTACAACTCAATTTAACAGTGAACCCCGATAAATTAAAGGAAAACATTTTTGAAAAATTAAAAAAATAAATAAAGGGAAAACAAAATAGCATACAAAACTAAACATCAAGGGAGAAAAAATAGTCAGTACTTTACCCCACAACAAGTATTTAACACCAAAGTTACAGTTAACATGCTACAACATGCATGTTGTGTACAAGCACGTGCACATATTTGCATGTATAATAAATTCCTATACACATAAGCATTTTATAAACCTAGCAATGTTAAAACACAGTTACACATTTAATGCTGTATTAACAAATGTAAAAGTAGAAAAGATGGCAGCAGCACAGTTTTTGAATAGGAAAGATAAGGAACTGTCAATCAGTACCTTAACAACGGAGGAACTTGGGCAACAAAGATAAGAATGTGATCTCTCACCATGTCCTTTTCACCTTGCAAGATTTTTTGTTGCTCATCTGCAATCAAATAGATGACAAAAACATGAGCAGTAACATCTAAGAGGAAATGGTTCAAGTAGTTCAAATATGGAAAGGGTATGTAAATACTTGGCTCATGTGGCACCCAATTCTTGGCAATGAAATTCTTGAAATGAATGCTGGCCACTTGTCTCACAGCCATGTCGCAGTTATTGTCCACGATGATCTGCAAAAGCCTCACCAGATGCTGTGGGGTGTATTGAAACTGAAAAAGAAAATAAAACATCAAATATCCACCAAAATAAAATTAGGAAATATAACGCTTGATCTGGGTAGTATAATATTAATGACCAAGTCAACAAGAACAATCTTACGTTAATCACATATCTATTATTGATAGTATTTTAGTAACTATAATTTTGCACACAATCGACCTAATCGCATGAACAAACTCTGATAATAAATAAATAAGTTAAAGAATCACGAGATAATCCGAAAAAACGCTAAGCTAGAACTAACTCATTAATTATAACTATTTAAAAAATAAGAACAAGAAGATAAAGGTAGAGAACTCTGAATTAAACTGATGAGTAAAAATAAAGGACCTAATTGAGATAAATTCTGACAATAAATAAATAAAAGAATAACTATTTAAAAAATCAGGCGAACAAGAGAAAGGCAGAAAGCTCTGAATTGAATTGATGAGTAAAAATAAAAGACCTGATTGAGGCTTTGCTCGGCTGCTTTGCGTTCATCCGGGTTGGGGCTAAGAGCAGCTTGGAGGACGAGAGCAAGGCTAGGGAGATCCATATCGGAAGAAAAATACCGAAATTGAACAGATGTTATTGATCTAAGAATATTTATTATATATAATCCCTAGCTCAACTGGGAAAATCGATGCTTGCTCGCTTCGTCTGTCTCCGGGGTTTAAGTGTGTTGCGGAGCGAGAACGCTAGAGCGTGGACGGTATTTAAATCATTAGGGTTTACGGTTGTTTGACCGGATTGCACTCTAAATTACGCGCTGTCACTTACTCCGGTCCATAGGTCAGCTGGAACGGCAATCATATCATATTGGGATGAATTTTTTTAAATCAATATTTACACTTCTTAAAAAAATTCAAAATTAAATTTGTACAAAATTTATAATAAAAATAATATTTTTATTATTAAATTTATTTAAATAAATATTTAATATTTATTAAATTTACATGAATATTTATAAATTTTTTTAAAATCCATTCTTAATACAATTCAAGTTTAACTTCGTATATTTCGTAATACAATTAAGACGTTGAGTACTATGTCAATCGTTTATTGTCTTTTTTTCTCGGCAATATTTCTATCTTGGATCAATGATGTATTATTATTTGCTTCAAGTTCAACCTTTCTCACATTAATTTTTATGTTACCGTTCAAGTGTTGTTTATTACGTTTTAATTTTAATTTTTAGTTTTAAGTCCTACAAAAAGATTATGTATGAATATACTTGTTTCAAATTAAATGTTGTTTGCATCAAGTTCACTTTGGTAAAGGTTTTAAATTAATACTTCAAATATTACATTACATTCCTAACTGTTATAAACATTGCGTTCATCTTTATGTGTCATGTCTTTTATAGACAACTTATATTTTTATTATGTTCAAATTTATAATGTTTCACACTAATTGAATACATAACAATGTAACAAATTATATAGAAAAGATTGTAAATCCTCAACAGAATATGGAAATGAGTATTATTCTTAAATGTGTTAGAATATATTCTAGAAGTCATTCGTATTATCCGAAAATATATTTTATCTTGTATATACATTATTTATTAATTAAATAAAGAGTTCTTTATTCACAAATATATACTATTTCTTTTATTTTGTCATACATATAACTAAAATATATTTGTGAATTATCCTAATAATTCATTTAACCACTAAATGAAATTATTAAAGTTGTTCCCAACGGAGGTGATATCGAATAGATAACGATGTTGTATATTAGGTATACTAAATGCCTTTGATGAATATCATGCAATTATATTAGTGCTAATAATGTGACATTCATATTATTAAGACATTAATATAGATTAAATAGATAGAGAACTATTTTTTTGAACATGATCATATAACGATAAATCACATATAGTTAATAATTTATTGTATAATTGTACTAGTGTGCAATGTTATTTTTTTGAACTGAGACGTCCTAATTGAATAAGGTGTAGATGCACATCGTTCATATGATATAAAAATACATGACTAATCATATCTTGTATAATATAGTCAATTTGATCATGTGTTGTTTATATTTAGAAATAATCGATAGTCAAGATGGAATCTATGGCTCGATATATAAGATTGAAGTTGTTGCTGACTTGACTCGAATTCGAGTTCTTTAATAAGCATTGATAAATAACTAAAATATCAAATTTTTGGTCAAAGTGATTAAATGTCACACGAAAGAGTTCACAATGACAAGTATAATAAATTTTGATTAATAGTTTATATTAATATTAGTACATAGCTTTTACCTCCTATAGAGCCTTACTCAATTACAATTGGATGACAAAAAAAAATTTATCTAAACGATATATATAATTGGGATGATGTTTGATAAAACATGACTTCACTATAGTATAAAGGTTATGACATATTATTATTTGTTAACTATAATCATTGAATTTTTAAATAGTTCCAAACTTGAAAAGTTTAGAATAAGTTTATAACTATTCCACAGTAAACTTATATGATCATACCAATAACCAAATGTAATAAGAGATATTTAGGAGAGAAAATATTATCAATAAAAAGACTAACATCTTTGAAATAATATATAAGTCAAAATAAGTATATATAATTATTATATATATTTATGATTTTTTTAAAGTGTATAAATTTTTTTTTCACTATTTTGCACAAAAATATAATTTAATGTAAATTGCATAGCCTAATTGATAATATGAATTATCAATAGATCTAATATAAATGTGCAAGTATTGAATAATTACACTTTAACCTATGAAAACATACTTAATTATATTTACTTAAAAATTAAGTAAAATATTGCATTTACATACTTAGACTTAAAAGTATAAACTAGCAATTATGTAATGATTGCCATTATGTCCATGACGCATATTGACCTTTATTAAAAAATATGAGCAAATACAAAAACGCATGGATATATTTAAGTATCTATATGGGCAACTTTATTAATTTTGGATGATTTTTGAAATCAAACAAAGATCTCCCATCTTGAATCTTTGGCCAAACTTCTCCCTCGGTGGTGTAAATTGTAGTTACTTCACAAAATTGAAAGTATGTATTCATCACCCATCATTTATGCATGCTTAAAACTCATCCATAGTGAAAAATAATGCATATATACGATGTATGCACATTTGACATTTTAAGTGTTTAATGAAATAATTGAATGAACCAATTATTGTGTTCAATGTATGTTATGATGTATTTTTAAGTTCTAAAATGTGATTGGTGCAATTTAATGGAAATAAATATTTGATACATTTAACAAATATATTAGTTGGCAAAGTAGTAAATACAAATGGTTTATATGTACTTGAGTTATGCAATACAAGTTCCATTAAGTCCATTATCAAGAAAAGAGCTCGAAATGAAACAAATCGATAAAATTCTATGGTATCATAAATTCGGTCATATCAAAGAAAATAGAATAATTCAGTTCAAAAAAAGTAAAATTTTAGGTCCATTGGTTTTAAAACTCTATCCAACATGTGAATCATGTCTTTGAAGTAAAACGACAAAATCGTCTTTTAAGAGTAAAAAAGAAAGAGTTAAGGAATTGTTAGAATTCGTGCATATAAATGAATGTGGATCATTCAATAAAATAGTTTAAAGAGGATTTGAGTATTTCATTACCGATGATATGTTATAGTATGGGTATGTGTATTTGATGAAATGCAAATTTGAATCCTCTAAAAAGTTTAAAGAATTCAAGAATGAAGTGAAAAAAACAAATGGAAAAAACTATTAAATTTTTGTGATCAAATCATAAAGATGAATGCTTGAGTATAGAATTTCGAGATTTTTTGAAGGAAAACAATATTACTTTTCACTTAACCCTTTCTTATATGCCACAACTTAATAACATAGAAGAAAAGAGAAATTGTACCTCATTAGATATGGTGTGATCAATGATGAATTTTATAGATTTCCCAATGTATTTGTGGGAGTATACTCTCTAGATCATTATGCATATCTTGAATAAAGTCCCATTGAAATTAGTCCATAAGAATTCGTACGAGATACAAAGTGAAAAAAAAACACAGTATTAATTATATGAAAGCTTGAGATTTTCTAACTTATGTTAAATTAGTTAACACAGATAAGTTAATGATAGACATTTAAGAGAGAAAATTTTGTCGATAAAAATTATAACAAGTTTTAGATAATTTATAGATCGAAATAAATATAATAAATATTATATATATTTATAAATTTTTTAAAATGATAAAAGATTGTTTTTCACTACTTTGTAGTATAATTTAATGTAAATTGCATAGCCTAATTGATCATATAAATTATCAATGAACCCACACGTAAATATATAATAATTGGATAATTATACTTAAATAAATGAAAATATGCTTAATTATATTTATTTAAAAGTTAAGTAAAAATATTGCATTAAGTACTTGGATTTAATTGTATAAAATGGCAATTATGTAATGATTACCATTACCTTTATTAAAAAGTAAGGACAAATGTGACAGAGCATCGGTATATTTAAGTATAAACATATACATACATATATAATATATATATATATAATATATAATATATATACAACTTTACTAATTTTAGATGATTTTTGAAATCAAGCAAGGCTCTCCTATCTTAAATTTCAAGCAAGCTTATCCCTTGCATTTTGGTGGTGCAAATTATAATTCTTTCACAAAATTGAAGTTATGTGTTCATCACCCATCATTTATGCATGTTTAAAACTCATCCATGGGGGGAAAATAATGATGTATACACATTCGACATTCCAAGTGTTTGATGAAATGCTTGAATGAACCAATCATTATGTTTAATGTATGTCATCATGTATTTCAATCCTTCAAAATGATGATGACAACATTCAAGTGTTGAGTTCATGACCTTTTACACCATCAATTCCATTCATTTAATCTTCAAGATAAATAAGGAGCATTGGATGCTGAAACTAATGCAAGTTGAAGTGGATGAGAAATAATATAACATTAACAATATTTCAAAAATAATCCTTACAATCCATCTAGACTAATTTACACTACTCATTTTTCATTCAACTAGAACTTATCACAATAAATTTTATTGGACAAGTTTTTAACGAGTCAACATTACATGTCTAACATAATTGAAAGTTGTGTCATCCAGACTGTTGTAAATGGTGGACCTAGCCATCGTTTTTCATTTGTGGATTCCATCGCCATTAAGTTTATACCATATTTCCACATTGATAAAGCCTATATGCATGTTTGGCATAGATTGCACTTTGCATACATCAAAAAATGAAAACAAAACCTTTCTCAAAATTTAAGTTTGTTATTCATCTTTTATTTCTAATTTATTTACGAGTTTATTTTTAGATTTTGAATTAGCAAGTCCATTTTTTCTTTCCCTTGCTTGGGAGCGTCAAGGAGTAGTATAAAAAGACAATTGGCGTAACCCTAACGTTAAAAAGGAAAGAAGTCATACGCTCTTTTTTTATTGTTAAAAGACGTGTCTTCAATACAACCTTCCCTCCCTAGAAGTGAGATAGGAGAGACTCAAGACAGGTATGAATGTCGTGCTTGAATGGTCCATTAAACGAAATACTGAATAAGCTGAGGAAAGGAGATGAGTGCGTGAGACCGACATATACAAAAGCACGAGACCTTTACTTGGGGTTAAAAGAGGGGAAACGTGGCTTGTCACAAGAGTGAGCCAAGGGAACATCCACCGTAAACCTCATTCAAAACAGGCATAACGAATGGCATTAATGGGCCCGTCTACTAGGCAATTGAATTTTGTGTTCTAAATATATCTTTCTTGTTTTCATAAACCAGCGGCACAACATAAGAATATTATTATTATAAAGACCAACACTGCAGCCTAGATCGAGATCCCGGGTCCAGCGTTGTATCCGAATCTAGTCCCAGACGCAGGCAGGGGCTTGGTTCAAACTAGCTCTACAACAGGCACAAGCCACTACGGGAGGGGCAAGCCTGATCAAATAAAATTACCATCCTCACTCGTACGAATGGTTGCTTTGCATTCCGTAACTTTGATTAAACTAAACACCCGCATTCACACAAAATCTAGCCCAAATCGACACTAGATCCCGCATAAAACAAAAATCCAAGCATAAATTTGAAATTGTTATCAAGACCTACTTACCCCTCGTCTAATCTAGACTTAAATCCTTATGCACGGCCATTAGCATTTGATTACTTGGATTAAACCTAAGAATACAATTCCCATGCAAACGTAGCATGTCCAAATATTTCAAAATTGTTGTGTGAATGAGATGTGTTAATGTCTGTTGCACTTGAATTAGCTCTTGAAGTAACGACCAATTGATTTCCCTAAATAAGAATGTTCATAGGATCGGATACATGGATCTTAAAATCTCCCTTACAACTCTCAATCTCCTCTCCAATCTATTAATTCTCTTTGAGGTGCATATAGCTTTGCCACTTGTTCTTCTGCTTCTGTATCATTAACTACGCCACGGCATCTTGGAAAGCCGCAATAACATGCTAGTTGTTCATCAATTGAAAAGAACCTGCAACACAAACAGGAGTCAGAACCCAAAGAAAATTTTGGAACGAATAGAAATATGGAGGACTTGTGGCTGTGGAGGACCTATAATCGTATGTCAGTTCCTCCCATTGCTTAATATCTCTTTTTGCAAATATTATAATATGCTCATCACCATTAACACTTATAACTCTTGAATAGCAATTTGGCTGCATCAAGCAAAACTAACATCAGTAATCTTAATTTCTGGATATAATTTTACACAATTAGAAAGAGAACAACATCAAGTCAATATTCAAAAAGGATATAAAATGCTTGCATTCACAAAGCCATCCAAAATTTAGCTTCAAGAAATACTGTCTTATTTATTTATTGTTTTGTTGTTTATTTGATAAGAAACCTCAATCATTTAAAAAATTTCAAATAGGTTGTCAGTTGGAGAGTGAGCGGTAAACATTAGCTGTCATGTAAAAGTGGTGTTTACAAAACGATGGCTGTCGTGCTTTCCAAGATTAAGTAAAAGCAAAATAGTCCCAACATACACTAAGCAAGCTTACAAAGGAAACGAAAGAAAAAGGGGAACTATATGTGCGTATATGTCAAAACAGATGCCCAAGTTTCAAGGAATATCATTGAATTCAATGGAAATAAATTCCAAAAGTGAAGCAAGAAAGCAAACTTTTATCCACATAAGAAATCAGAACCTTCCTAATGTGAAAAACATTTGTGTCTTCCATCCAATGAACCGAAAACTGCTAACACCCAACAATCCCATAATACCTTCCTTTATCCTCCCACTAAAGGCAAATTCGTTTTCTATAAACAAACAACACATGATGCTGGGATCCTAAAGATAACCTAGCAGCATGGAATAATCTATACACAAGTTCAGCGCAGAACAGTGAAGAAATAAATAATCAAAATTCTCCAACCCTTTCATAAAAATAAAACACCAATAAGGACATAAACACTTATGCTCTTTGTTAGATTAAATCGCAAGTGTTAAGTTTATGGTGAGCTATAATCCAAGCTAAAATTTGAACTTGGCACTTAGCCTTCTAAATCCATGGGTTCAAGGGCTAAACACCAAGAACCATCTGCCAACAACCACAAAGCCATTAATCTTCAAGATTGTAATGGCTATGTTAATCTATCATCTGCCAAAAGCCTAGGTAAAAATGAGTTCTAAGAGACAAATATGAGATGGGAGCAACAGAATGAGCAAAGCAAGAAAAGATAATCCATACTTCACATGAGTGATTAATCAGATGAGCAATGCTTCCAGCCCTTGTGGCATCAATGACTCGTTCATCATCAATCCGAAACATGTAAGTTCCAGCACCCTGCAACATCATTTTTAGGATAGGAATTCAATTAGGATTTAACCTACTTCGGAGTGTATCATATTACTATTACAAGTGACAGTTGCACCACAATAATGCTCACAAACACAAGTGCAACTATGTCAATATTCTAAAAATACATACCACCAATGAATTGTATATGAAGTGTTCTCTACGATCTGCTATAGAAGGTCGAACAAGTTCCCCAGTGTATTCAATCACCTAGAATTAGGCAATTCACAATATTCTCAATGTCCAGTATACTTCTCAAAAGGTTATATAAAACTCACGAGAGTATATCACTTCACCATGTCCCCAGCTCTATGTGGATGCTTTGCAAATATGCCAAATCCATGAATGCCTGATTTCCCTGAGGCATTGAAATTGCAACAACACAAGGGAAAGTTAATGACACAGTGGTAGACATAAAGTAGACAATATAAATGGCCAAGGCATCAGCTATGTTCTCCTATACCAAATACACATTTCCTGTTAATGACAATTCATATGTTATAATAAAGATGTCTAGAAAAATGTCTGAAATGCAAAAAATATTTTGTAACTACAGAAGAAGAATCAGCAGAAAATTCAATGAAACTGTAATAGTAAACACACAAACTGTTGTATTCCCATATTCTAAAATGTAGAAAAGAGACATAAAAAATCAACAAATAAAGACACATATATCACAGGGATTTAGAGAAGAAAATAACATAAACATCAGATAAAATTTGATGTGTCAATCAACCATCCTGTGCCCCATGGAAATAAAAAACAAGGGCTTATTTTCCAATATATGAGCTTAAACTGATCAAAAGGTACTAACAAGGTGGCAAAGATATGGATGTTATATATCTAAGTATAGACATAATCAGCGAACCCTGTTTCACCACAAGCCTCCTTAAAGTCATTAGAATTATATATAGAATTACATGTATTATTATATATCCTTACAACTATTAGCCAAGTTCTTTAATTCTTCAAACAAAAAAAGCACTTTATCTTCAACTTTGCAAGCTTCTACCTGCTAAATCTTTATAAGACATACAAAATCCAGTGAACAATAATCTTTTTCCTCGCAAAATTCAGCACATATGCCAGCATAGGTTGCCAAACACAATTACAGAGTAAGACAGGCCAACATAATTTCATTTGCATAAATATGGCCAACAAAGAATGCCACCCTGCAACAAGGGGATATACAGGTCTTCTAACTCCTTTAATTTTTTTCATTCTTTTCATTATAATTATTATTTTGAAAGAAACCAAAAATGATGACCAGCTGTTGACTAAGAAATCAAAAACCAATGAGAAGGGAAACAAAAACTATATTATACTGTAAAAGGTATACTCATTCACCCCTTTCCAAGGCTGGACCAGCCCTTACAACCTTAACCCAAACCCCCCTCAGTAGAGAAGAATAAAGAAAAAAGAAGGAAGCTTGGAACTCCTTAATAGCTGAAGCCCAAAGCTAAGCTAAATATGAATTCTATCCCACAAATCATCAGCACTGTCCACTCTTCAAAAGCACAATTATTTCTTACTTGAGATATTACACAAAACAGGGCAGCCACCGCACAGGTCAAGAGAGTTTTAGCCTCAATTCCCTTGCCAAATCAAAAGCATTCTCCACAAGAAGTGAATCACAAGAGCCCAGATGACTCATAAAATCTTAGCTTTTTTGCACAAACCATTTGCCAAATTTGAAGCAAAAAATCAATGAATTAAGAAATGATTGGAAGTTTCTGCAGGCTTTTGCATAACACAAACAAAGGGGAAAGATACATGTTGGAGAACTTTCTTTGAATCAATTTTCTGGCATTTACTTTCCTTGTGCCAAGATCCAATTCAAGACTTAACTTTGGGAAGGAATTCTAGCCTCCCAAATCACTTTAAAGAGTTTAAAGCTATCCAGAGAGATATCATTAATCAACAACCGTGCAATTTCCAAACTCTTCTGTCTTCCTTCATTCATCAATAACAATATTGTCTAACCAAAAACGAAGCATACACGTCAATTTATCTATCACTGAGTTTCTTTTAAAGTTCCTGTGTTGATTTCAAAAAGAGGATTCCTTTTGAGTTAGATGTCTATGAATTAGATTGTGAAAATAAAAATCTGATATGGTATTTTAAGAATTTTTTATGTTCAGGAACATAACAGACTATGAAATGTACAAGGGAAGGGGTTAAAAAGTCCACAAAAACAAGGGGGACTTGTCCCGAACACAAAAGCTGACCCCTATTAAGCTAAGACTGCCTTTAGTTAATTTTCTTTTTGAAAAAAAAGAAGAAGAAAAGAAAGAAAGAAACATGTTTAAACACCAAAGCGATAAAAAGCCCAAAATCCAATTGTCCCAAAAGATACAAATAATCCTCTTCCACTTTGTTCCTAAAAATTCTCAAGTTTCTGTCAGTATACAAAAACCAAAGATAGATATGACAGCACGATCAAATAAAACTTATGCCTTCCCTTGCCTTTAAATTGCAAGTATTTGTTCCAAAGAACATGATAACAGGTTGAAGGTGCTGTCCAACTTAAATTACAGGTCCTACACAGCTTGGACCACAAGGACAGTGGAGAAACAAGTGACTGATAATCTCTAAGGCTTTTATGCTCAAGGAACGCCAATCTTGGGATGAAGTCCTACATGGTCTACTTGGAACTATATTGTTAGAGTTGTTTTTCCCTCAAGCAATAGACTACACTATCAATTTTACCATGGAGGCAACTAAAGCTTGCGAAAGAAAATTACAGGCAGTAAAAAATGGAACCTAGTATCATCTATAAAGCTGAGAAAGTAATATGTCATCCCTAATTTTATTATAGACCACGCTCTCTTATCCATACCATCCAGAGAAACCCCCAATAAAATTCCAAGCATCTCAGTACACTGCTATGCCCCCTGTCATTCAAATTTCTGAAGAAAGTAAAGTCCCTAGTTCACTGCAATGAAGAGTACTGTACCATGCTTGCTATAGAAGACTGCAATATATTATACTAAGATATTTGGTCATTGTAAATTTTAAGTTCCTAACGTCTACAAAAGATAATAAAATTTCAGTAGTAATTATAAGTTTTACCCAGTTTTTTAGATTGAGAAATAAGTATCTGTCCTAAAATCCAAGCTAGGAAGAAACAGATCCACAAAATATCAGTTATCAGAAGAAAAAACATTGACAAACAGGAATATAACCAAGGCATCATTTAGTGCTTCATTCAGTAAATTAGCTTTGTTTGTAGAACTTGGTATTAACCATTGTGCAATATCATACTTCATACAAAAATATATCTAACTATAATTCACGAGGATTCTCTCTCCCACTACAACTTTTTTCCACTAAGTATCATACTTTCCATTTGTTTCCCAAAGCAGTTTAGGAGTCGCACTTCAGAGAAATAATACTGATGCAAACATTTGTAGAACAATTGACAGTGAAATCAACAGCACCAAAGAAATGTAATCCATAAATTGCATCACACATAACAACACTTTTGAATCAAGCATGCAACACACCTGGCACTTTTACAAGAAGCATGAAACATGCAAAACTAGAAGTCTCAACAGAACAAAAGCTGTAGTCTTTTTCATTGGGAAAATTACCGATATGATGATATCCACTTACCAAATGCTAATCTCTTTCCGAAGGTCTCCCTCATGTGCTTGTATTTCTCAGTCATTGAAAGAATGTTGTTAGGAGCATCCCTGTGAAGACTATAGGAGAACTTAGAGCCAATGACTCTAATAGAAGGAAGTGTGTTGCCCAACAATCCATTTTGGCAGTAACCACCGACCAAGTAAGGCTGATTCTCTACAAACAAGCGCTTCAAGGATGCAGCAGCAAGAGCTTCAGGTTCTTTTCGCCCTCGTCTTCCAAAATAATTGTAAGGCTCTAAGGAATAAATGTAAGATCCCAAGTACATTAACAATATTAAATGCATAGTACAGTGGGACTAAAAGTTCACACAAACAGGGACAGGTCATCCCAAAGAACAATGCAGGACTTCTACTGATAAGAATCTCTATCCAACAAAGGAAAAAAAACTCAAAAGTAAAAATTAATGGCTAAAAACAAATGACTTACCACTACGTGCACACCCAGATGGATTAGATGGTGGGATGTAATCACAACATTGATGAGTAATTTGCCCCATTCGTTCATCAAAAGCTAAACGCTCGTTCAGTGGTTGCTTATGCTTCTTGCAGAAAGAAAGTAGACGGATGCACTGATCTTCATCATCTTCATCCAAAGAAAGAAGATTGAGTCGATCCTCATCCTCGAGCTAAGCAATCATAAAAAAATTAGATGAATAAAGAACACGAGAATTATATGAGCCATGTTATACACCAACAACAACACCTAATTATATGAATGAAATATTCAAGTAACAAGGAAGAAATACCTCAAGGCAAAGACCAGCAGCACGTGCACAAAGTGGATGATATGCAACCCGACAACTAGTGTTTGAACACTGTAGCAATGATTTATTAGAATGCAGGCAGATACTCGGCTTAAGATCAACAAGTGCTATTACTGAGAAAACTTGTGCACCATTAGATTAACACACTTTGAATACAAGAGATTATACTTGGACTGTGTCATCCATAAAATTTTGACAAGTTAGTCTTACTAGAACATCAAAAATAATTTATTTAATAGAGATTCTTATTGGAAGCATGCATATAACCATTGAATGCATTAAAGGTCAATCAAGGAAACACGGTGCAGATAAAATTGCAATTGGAAAACAGCTCGCTCTCACTTTCTCTGTGTTATACTACAGAACTCAAAAGAACTTCAGTTGAGCATATATATTAACCTAGCAAGAATGATATTTACTATAGTATTAACTATTATAAAGAAATAATTAAACTACCGCATTAAATTTACGACAATTAGATTAATTGTGAGCCTACTTGGATACAAGCTCCATACGCTACACCACAAATGCTACATAACAGCTTCCAACGATCCTGTTTAAATACAAAGAAGGATTAGAAGAAAAATAATTGTTAAGCCTTCAATACATTATTTAAAAATTTTTAAAGTAGTATTTCTAGCAACAAGCTCCTTAATTTTCACAATCCAACGAAAATTAATGTAAGAAGACAAGATCTAGAATGTATGTTTGTCATAACTACAGAAAACAAATAAAATAAAAAGAGTAGTACCTTATTGATTCTGTTTATCCCATCTATGGGTTCCATTCGCTTGACATCAGATAAACATGTTTCTGAAGCATATTTAGGTAAGTCAAACATACAAGTATATGGAGGAAAACAACACATAAACAATATGAGCATTATGAAAGTACAAACCAGGTATCCATATGGCACAAGCTAAATGAGCCCAGCGACCATCAGTTGTAGGTTTCATTGCACCCCCTAAAGAAAAATCAATTAGAGGTTTACTGATAAATAATCCATGGTAATACACACGGTCTTTCTGACATCAATTTACCTACAACTGGACAAAGGCAGCAAGGAGGGGGAGATTGAGTAGCTCCCGGGCAACATAAGTTGCATAGCCATAGCACGCCATCAACAGGTTCTAACTCCCCATAGCATCTAGCATGAACCTGACAAAACATTACTTCTGAAGAAACTAATAATGTGACTAAAGTCATTAGGAGAAAAAACTGCAATATTCCTCCAACAATATAGCCGAGCACATAGGAAGCTACATTAAAGGCATTTGAAGGTCTGCAACAGCTATAAGTATAGAATCGCTTACCATCATTCTGCATTTATCACACTGCAGGAATAGATTGTTTTGATACTCCTAATAGTTAAACAAACACAATTAGCAAAGCAAAACCAATGAATGCCATATAACTACAAATAATAACAGCAGCTTGTGGAAAGTAAACAAAATACTACCTGCTTGAGAAACAAATTTAAAAGTGACATGTGTGGAGAAAATATTAAAATGTTTTACATAGTGCTATTGATGTACAAATTGAAAAAAATATGGCCCTCACCTCATCCATGTGACAGACACTGCACTTATCAAGATCTTTCCAGTCAACACGTACAGGTCTATAGCCAGCAGGGTGATCTCGATATTTTGAGTTTAATTTACAAATAGAGGACTTTGAAGTCAGTCTGGATTTTGATAATCCCTGTCAGTACCATGGACACTTATTATAGGTTTACAGCTACATCATAACATAATTTACAGATTGGCACTCAACAAGATCCATGGCAACCACATGTTAGAAAAAACAATAATAAGATAAAAATAAATAAACAAAAAAGGAAGGGTAGTGGACATGTCACACAGCAGATTGAGAAAGGTTCAATGCAAATGTTGCACAGTGAAAATTGGCATTTGAATAAGCTAGTCACAATATTTCAAATTTCAGGATCAGAACATATTAAACAAAATACCTGTATAAGTTTCACAACTTCAGGATTGGAGAAACCAAACATATCAGAACCAGATTCATAAATTTTCTCAGCACCACCTTCAGCACTGAAATCATCAAAACTATCGTTCTGTCTCTTCCTTATTTTTTTGTATATTTTATTCCAGCAAGCGGATGGGGAAGATCCATTGAACTGCACAAAAGAAAGAAAATAAAAGAAATCTTTACAGCCTATAATGCACTGGGCACCATTAACACCTGGTAGTGTAAGCAAAATTCCCAAGTGTAAATGAAATACTTCTAACACCTAGCGAGTAATGTAAGAAAAATCAAAGGTGTGACATCAAGAATGGTAACATCGTAGTAATATGAAAAACAAAATTTGTGAGATTGATGTTCCATAAGAAAAACCAAAATCTACTTGGAGGAAATTGCGGAAAGACCTAGAGATACAATATATATTACTAATCCATTAACGGAGGAGCTAAAGACATTGTTACCAATTAGCATCCCATGTTCATGGTTCTATTTTGTGGGACCAAGAGAAGCACTTCCATCCCCTAGTACGCCAACAACATAGGATTGGAGAATATAATCTCACAAGTAGTCCTATGCCACGATTCATCCTGTGTACCAAACATGCCCTTCTGATTTTAAATCTGGTATCATTCAACTCATAATTGGTTCTAGCTTTTCTTTACAGAATTTAATACAAGTTAAACACATGAATGTAGATCACATGTTTGCACTTAAATTTATAAGAACAGGTGCGTACGAGGTTACATGCTAATATGCAAAACCAAGTCAATAGTAGGATTAACAAACTAAAGAGGATTTAATGAGAATAGCAGAAGAAATTGTTGATGGATCAAGGTTGCAAAAATGGATCAAAATCCAAGGACTACAAAAAGAAGAAAGAAAATATACTTTCTCAATATATCACTTAATCACACCAAAAGAATTCAGTAAGAGTTTCTAAAGAAAAAGGAAACTAGAAATCCATTTTGATGGGATCATTCCTGCCGTAGTCTTGGTACCAAAGCATTAGATGTCTGTTAAGCTCTTTGGTTCAAAATAGTTATTAAACTACGGAAATCTAAAACTTGCTGTACTTTATGGAGCTAACCCACTTTTGGGGATTTGCAAAAACCCCAACAGAGAAATGCCCAATATGTTTCAGCATGAATAAACCAGCTACTGTGCATGATGAGCAAGGACACTCTAAAATAGAAGATGAACTTGTAAAATGAAACGGAATAAAACACACAAGAAATGTCAAATTTGCAATGAGAACCAAAGTAAAAATGAAAGTGAAGATTCAGGTTTGTTTCATTGTACAACTAACCTGCTCTCCATTATCCAGTGTGACTCTAAATAGAGGTCGAACTTTTGAGTCAGCATCTCTCAAGACTTCCATCTTATAAGAGCTACAAACACTTGGATCTGAAGCCAACAAATTAAAAAAGAAACACATGTATCTGTCATCTAACATTAAATCGGAAGTAAGCAGATTTTAAAGAGCCTTCAAAAAATATTCCACCTGTTAATGAAGTGAACTTCCTAACGGCTGTATATCCTTCAGGCCAGATGAATCTATCATCTTGAAAATACTGCGAGTCCTTTACAATCTTTCCTGAAAAGAATATTTTATGCGCCCTCAAGTAAAATCACTGAGAAAATGCAAAAGATGCAACATATTCAAGAAATGTCCTACCACCCAACATCAAGGAAGCCAGAATTAACCCAAAAACTAAAGAGGAAAAAAGTAAAAGCAAAAGAGAAGGCAAGAGAAAAGAAAATCCAAATAAATTCAAAACTAATTAAAGTTACCAAGGCTCAGTATTTGCAAATCTCCAAATACATATGGGGATGTCTTAAGGCTTCCTAGTGATCCTTGAATCCTTTTGTCCATAAAACAATCTTCATCTGAATCTAAACTTCCTTCATCTTGACTACATGAATTTTCACCACTATCAGCACAAATAGCATTTTGCAGCAGTAGCATTCTTCTCGGAAGCTTTTGTTCACTCAGATACCTATTTAAGTCAGGTAACATCTATAATTAGCATCTTGGTAATGCAGAAATATAGGCCTTAAGAAAAACAAACCTTTAGTCAAAATAAAAGTGGTCTACAACAGTGAGTACACACAACCACATTAATGCATGAATCATCTTAAAATCTGCAAAAAGAAACTGGCTAGTACATACATTCAAAATTGATAACCATAAACTCAAATTTTAACATCATTCTGCCTTAAGGATAAAATCATATAAGCTCTAATAATAAAAAGCAAGTCAGTAGGTAAAGCCACCAAAGTCAGTAGGTAAAGCAGCAAATGGGTGGATGGGAAGAAGGAAAAGCAGCACTTCAAAGCTCATTCCCCCAAGTTCATAGAACCAATTCACAAGGATAAAATGCAAGCATATAAGAAAAGCACAAAATCATAACCTCACTATACATAATTAATCAAAAGCACAAAATCATGACCTCACTATACATAATTAATGAAGGAAGTCTACAGACTCCATTAGACATTTACAACAACATAAAATACAAGCCCCATAATGGAAAAATACAGTAATAAATAGATGTCAATTTCCCATAAAAATGGCAGTGATCCACAACATTTCAAGGTCACTTGAACTAAACGAATTCTCATAACTAAGCTTACACTTTTGCTTCTTCCAAGCTTCGAGTGAAACGAGGTTTCTTGCACTTCAGGTGGAAAGAAGAAAGAAGTCCTTTGAGAAATGAGATTACCTGTTTCACATTTATTCTGGATAATTACAAAAGCACTGTAATGTCAGCCCCTAAAAGATATTACTAGTTACTTTAAGCACATACAAATTTATCGGCACACAATACAAATAATAAATCACCACCAAATTCAAAAGAATCACAAACCTTGCAAAATCATGTGTACCAAAAAATTGCACAGGAACTGATCTTCCACCCGAGATTTTATTTAAACCTTTACGACCACCAATAAGTGATTCATCCACCACAACTGCTGGCCACATAGCATGACCTGCAATAAAAAATTAAAACATATAATTGGTGTACCAAGAAACATAGAAAGAATAAATAAATAAATAGTGAATATACATATATATATATATATATATATAGAGAGAGAGAGAGAGAGAGAGAGAGGGATTGGAGGAAAGACTGAATTGCAAAGCTCAACACTACAGTTGCTTGTCCAATTACATGTCCACATGAGCTAGCATTTATGTATTTCTATAGGAAGGTGGCTTGTCTCTCTACTGGCATATCAACTTCAAGTTTTGACCAACTGGTGATCTTTTGGCAATACTTCATATATGTGTAGGAAAGGCAAGAAGTAATTCAAGAATAAGGAACCATACTAAATATATAATTTTCAGGTCCCTATAGTTAAATCAATAAATATGTTTTAGTGCCTATGTGCTGTTGATGACCACACATGATAGCTTTCAGGAATTCTAACAGCACAAACCACTATCTTCACAAAAATGAGCATATTTTGGGGCACCAGAGGCATAACTGAGAAGACAATTCATATCTCAACGCATAAAAGAACTTTCTCTTATAAATTTTTTTTCAAATTAAGAATTATATGATTCTTTTTTCTCTCAACTTTCAGTTTTGTGAAGAAAACAACAAATGAGAATAGAAACAAATGGACTTAGTGCAAACCAGTAAGTTTTGCCCAAATAATATCCCCGCGCTCAAGCTCTTGGCAGTCATCTAAACTGGCAGCCAACACAACCATCTCATCATAATCATAGCCATCATGATCCATATTATTAGCATTGTAACTCAGTTTCAGGGAATTCATCTCCTCCTGAGCTATATGAAATTTAATTTTCTCATTTGAGAGAATCAAATCTTCTTCATCTCCATCTTCATACTTGACCTGCAATGTACAAAAAACAAGCCCAACAAGTTCAAAAATATAAATTGAAAGTAAGTTCAAAATAGTTCAAATAAACAAAGAAACAGATATGAAAGCCATACATGATGTCTTTTACTCTCTGAAACATATCCAATAACACAACCGGGATACCAATCTGCATCCAACGGCCAATAAACCTGTACTCAACTAGTTTAACGTCAGTTGGTTGAAGTATAACTAACGAGTTCAAATATAGAAGAGACAGGAACCAAGGTGTAAATGCTTGCCTTGCATTGCAACCCAACGAATGATTTCGGTTCAACACCATCAAAACTCAACCTGTTAAGACACGACTGTTTCTCATCAAGCCAAAATTAGCCCAAAAAATTTTTTCAAATAATCACCAGAAAACGCTGCGTAACTGATACTCACCTCACCCATCGCTTGGTAGCAGACGAAACAGATAAATTCCTCTTACAATTGAGCTTAGAATCACTCTTCTTCCTCTTTAAACTACCTCTATTACTAACCTTGTTCAAATTAATAATGTTAGTTTTATTATTATTTCTACAATCCCTCAATCGTGGACCATCAAAGGAGCTCAAAACGCTGGAATCCACCCCTAATTTCACTAATTCGCTGTTCCCAAGCCTCCTCCTCTTCTTCAAAACTCTCAAATCATCATCAACTGTATCCTCTAACTCAGAAATTTCTTCTTTCACAACCGCAGACTGAGCCTCCCGCGCCATCAGGGACTCGAAAAAGGAAGAATGCCGCCGAGGATTTTTGGAGCGACGAGTGTACACATTGACGATGGGGGGTTTGAGATCGGGATCGTCGAAATGGTTAACTAGGAGCTTTCGAGCTTTGATTTTTTTAGACATAACGTTGGAAGAACCGCTTGCAGTGGCGCTGACGCAGGCTGAATAGACGCGATCCAAAGAAGCGTAGCGAATGGGAGTGCCTGTGTTGTGAATGTCGATATTAGTGCCGTCTTCTTCTTCGTCGTCGTCGCGTTGTTTTGGTTGAGGAAATGCCATGGATTCGGAGTCACTCTGCGTACGGATTTTCTTAGGGTTTCAAAGGTAGGCTGAGTAATGTATTTGCTGTTTTTCTTTTTTGGAGGGAGGGTTTTCCCCTAAATCATCCCTTTCCCGCCGTGCTTTTATGCAAGTAGAACGAGGAACTCGAACAATCAATATTATACACGAGCTTTTCTCTAATCGATGGGTCCCTCCCTAGCTTTCGAGCTTCTTCCTCCTCCGAAGGGGCAAACCAGAAATTTTCTTGAAGATTTAAGATTGCATTTCGATTTCTTTCTGAAAAAAATATTTAAACCATAAATAAAATATTATATTCGATATATATTAAATAATATTATAAATTTTAAATAAATTTTTAACTCTTATTTATCCACGTAATATTATAAAAAAATTTCCATAATGAAACTGAAAAATCATTTTAATTTATGAGATAATATTTAGGATTAGAGTTATAATTTATATTTTCAAAGAATTTATTATAATCAATTTTATTTATATACACTATTATACATATATATATATATATTAATTTTTAAAAAATTTAAAAATTTACGTACTAAAGTACGAGAAAATACATAAATTATAAATTTTTTATAAATAAAAAATTATTTAGGTTAAGCTCACGTTTAATTAATTACTTAGCACCACACGTGAGCTGATATCAATAATTGATTAAATTATTTGCGAAACTAAGAACAATGTAACAACAATTGTAAAATTAGTTATATAAAAATTATTTTTTGTAACAATTTATAATTTTAATTAATTATATTTAAAAAATATGTAAAAAGAATTAAAAATAAACAAAGAGATTGCCACGTTGCATAATACATATTCAATCGGGTAACAAGTCTATGTTATACCAACATTTTTAAAAAAATTAGGTATGCCATAATCACAAATAAATTTATGTTTTACCAATAAAATTGCGTCGAGAATTTTGAAACACGCCCAAATACAATTTTAATATTTAAAAGAATTTTTGTACGATTTTTATTTTTCTTTAATTTATAGTATTTCTTTTAATGTATTTTTAATATAAATAAATATTCATTATTTATAGTAGAAGTGACAAAAACACATAAATTTGTGTTGGGTTCACATTTTTAGGTATAAGGTTTAATGAATTAGCCGGAAAGGAAATATTAATAAATAATGAAATGCTTATAAATATTTGAAAAGTTAAAAAAGATTGAACAATGCGGGTAAAAATAGTTGTTTAAAAATTAAATTAAGTATTTTTTTTAAAAAATAAGTATAATCATGAGAACAATACATGTAAGATGGTTTTAATTAACATAGATATTAAAAAATATTTAAAATTAACAACAAAAAAAAATTCATAATTCAACATGGTTCGACATAATTTATTGAGTTGATGGCTTATGTTAAATTAATTTTTTAAAATTAAGTAAAATATAAAATATAAGTAAATTTAAATTTAAGAATTCATATGGTAAACTTTTTAAAAATTAAGTATAATAGATACGTACAAATATATATATATATAATTTATTTTTAATAAAATAAAATAAATTTAATTTTAATAGTCAGCACCACGTTTTACAACATAGACGCAGTCCGTATATTACAATATTGAAATATAAATTATAAATTATGAATTTATAATATTTAAATTCATTAAAAATATTTTATAACATTCAAAAATATTAAAATGGGTTGGGGCAATAAAATCCTGACGAGGGCAGGGATCCTAATCGTAACCAGGGATTGTTACAAAGCTAAGACATGAACCTTTAATTGGAGTACCCTAATCCTGAATATTTTAATGTACATCATTTACAGTTCATTCACGGGCAACGAACAGCCCATTATCATTCATTCATTTATTTTCTATATAAATCCTAACATGACATCCAAAGCATACAACGAACAAACATTTAGAAAATGAACGTCCGAATGCAAAAGGTTTTGGCAGTTTTGGTTGTTGTAATGGTGGCGGGTATTGGCAGCTGAAGCAATGCCCAAGCAGTGTGTAATATGACTAGTGCTGGTCTGATGGCATGCAAGCCGAGTGCTGCTTGCTGCTCGGCGATCTCTCACGGGGACAATCGAATGCCTTTGCACTTAACAAAAACCCCAAGCTTTTGCCTTCTCTTGAAATTGACCCAACACTTGCCCTTCAGCTCCCAGACAAGTGCAATCTTCCTCAGCATGCCTTGTATAGCTCTCATTTATGTGTGCGTTTAATTATGCGCATCAATGTATAAAGAGTAATAACGGGTCAACCCGTGCATGCAGTGATCTCTAAGCTACGATTAGGGCATGTTTTCTTATATTTTATTAATTAATTTGTTCCACGTTTTCTCGCATGCATCATTTCACTAGTTAGTAAAACTAATGCTAGATATTAATTAATTGTTTGTTTTGGTGCAAGAGTAGTTTTTTAAAAGCAGCTATTTTCACAAATGATTCCAAAATCAAATTATCAACTGAACTATACTTGGGAATCAATACAAAATTTAAAATTTCCATACTTCATAATCAGTTTTTTTTTAAAAGTAGGAATTTATTCATTCATATTAGGCAGGTGTCCAGATTTTATAGACCATCATTGCCTGCAACATGCAAATGCAATTTCTGCCAGAATGTTTACAAACTAGGTAAAAAGAAAAGAAGAAAGTTATACATGACAACTTTGCAATATTAACAAAGTGACGACAGACAATTGAACAACATATAAAAAGCAAGGAGACTATATATGTAAATGAATCAATTCCTGAAGGCAAATGCCTTCAAAACTTACATCCCTGCCTCTTCTTTTATCACTACATGCAACATTGACACAAAAATCCCACACAAGAGAATAAGGAAAAACTTTGAGCCAGCTGACCTCGTTGCATCCTAAGCTTCCTGCTGATCGGACTTGGTTTCTACTTCTGAGAGATTCATTCAACCAAATTTAATACTTCAAGCTCCTGCAGCAGTATTATTCATATCTGAGGATGATTCTGTACCGTAATCCCAAAGATCTTTAAGCTCCTTTCTTGCCAAACCCAATACTACAATTAGTCCTGGTCATGTGCAGAAAAAAAGCCAGAACAAGCGAGAGGTAAGCAGCAGATATAATTTCCTTTTCTCAGAAATGGGAGTCTAAATGGAATCACACTCTTCATTACCTAGCGTACAAGGAACAAGATACAGGAGTGCTGGCTGGCCATGCCCATCCATTAGATATAACCCAACATATGTAAGGATGAGACCTGCAATACAAAAGAAATTTAAAATTCACTTTCCCTGCAGTATGCATCATGCATCTTATTGTGGCCAGGCAAAGCCAGAAATTGAAGATTGGGAATGTCAAAGTAACTTTGAAAATGAAAAGAAAAATTAAGTTTTAGAAGACTACATGCAATGCAGAATGAAGGATAAGTAAGTTGGGATATAAATATTATCTAATTTGGCAGTTATTTTGAAATTTGAAAGATCGGGATTATCTTAGAAATCAAGATTTGTCATTTATGATCATGGTTGTCTTGGAAACTCTATTTTTGTTAATTAGGGTTTTCTTTGAGCCTATCTTAGATTCTAAAGCATAATGATTTCCCTTTCTCTTCTTCCTCAATTCTAAACTATCCCCTATTTTGACTTGTTTATATCGATGCACTCGTTCTACATCAATATGATGAATAGTTAAAAGGGGAAGGGGCAGAGCCGTGACATCTACTTAAATGTTTGAAAAATGCATAGATATCCCTGATACCTAAATTAAAATCAAAACAACTACAATAACAACAAAAAATCAGGCCAGCATTTGACAAACAGATAAGAGTGACATGGACATTAATAACAGTAGATGAAAGTCAGAATGCTAAGAGAAATATTCTCTTAAGTTAAAAATGCTGAGATACAGAAACAGCCATAACAAGAACGATATACAGTTCAAGATTTTGTGGCTCCAAAGAGGAAATCTCCAGAAGGAGATATATACATGGCCATACAGTTTCATTAATTTGGACAGTTAAACATGAGTATAACAGGAAAAAAAATGGTAAAAGGAAACCACAATTAAATTTCAAAATTAAGTACACTGTAAAAGAATATTTTTCATGAATTGCATTAAATGTGTACGAGAAAAGTTTTAAAAGAATAAAATGTTCAGTTATTGAATAATAGACTTTAGGTTGCCAAGCATTTTACATTTTTTGCTACCATGTAAAATCACAAGTTCTAGATTCAAGCAAAAGATCAGCAACAAAACTTTGTAAATTAATGCAGAACATGTTCAATCGAGTTAACATGGGCCAGACACTCATTTAAAATCAGCTAACAAGATAATGTTTAAAACCTCCTGATATAACAAAGAAATAAAAATAAGAGAATAAAAAAAAATAACCTTGATGCTAGTGTACTTACCAAATCCATAGCCAATTGTCAACCAAAGAAAATATCCTTTTAATACACCATTCTTGTGGTCCCTGTCATATCTGCGACAACCAAACACAAACAAGAAAAATGGGAGAAACCCCAAAAGTCAAAACAAGGTCAACATCCTTCCACCTAATCACTGACTCAAAATTTAAGCAATAAAACCCAGACAAAATATGAACATTCAAATATTAGTCAATTTGTTTTGCGCCTAGCACTCTAGTGCCAATTTGTACGAGAACTGCAGGCCATTTCTTGACCAAAGTCATTGCCCTTACCCCTGCCCATAACCTGCTTCCACCTCCTAAAATCAAAGCATAATGTGGCATTTAAATATTAAAAGAACAAAAAAATTCTAAAGAACGGTAGATGGCCAAACCAAAAGGATCCCAAGTCTCCCAGGTAACATGAAAAAATTAGATATGGCCTGTACGGTAAAATTCCCTGGGACAACTCCTATAATACCCTTGCTTTTCTGGTAGAAGCTATCATACATGAATTCTACAAGAGCTCATAAAACTCCCTTACAACGTGTACTGAAGCAAAACATGTTGGATACCTGAATGCAAAACAAATTAGCAAACCAGGAAAAAGAATGTCCCCAAAGCCAATCATATCATAACCACCCCAAGGATCAAGAAATCGAGGGATTCTCAAAAGCATGGGAATGGATTCGCCATCACTGTTGTCACCTCGAGCAACCTATATCAATCAAATAAAACCCTCATAAGAAAATTACTTCCAGCATATTTACCAGCCTAAAGTTTTTCTCAAGTAAATCAAGGTTGTTAGCAATAGATTCAACATCATATCCATAAGATGGAATTCCATCACCCAACAACTAGAGAATAATGACAAAAACAGTGAAATGGATTACTCTCCCTGGATATACTTGAAGGTACACCAAAATTTTGCATGTTCAACTATCATCTTATTAGATAACTAGAATTCTAGATAAAAAGCAAAATCAGGTATTTGATAAAATTCACATGTATTAACTCAGTGTCTCCCTGGATATACTTGAAAGGACACCAAAATTTTGCATGTTCAATTATCATCTTATTAGATAACTAGAATTCTAGATAAAAAGCAAAATCAGGTATTTGATAAAATTCACATGTATTAAGTCAGTGCCGCATGCTATTAAAGTTCATGGGATGCTGACTAAAACTTCCAGAACATTTGCCACTTACTGGGTACACAAAGAAACAACTGCTTCCCAAGCCGATATAATCACTTCCAATCATAACAATGGCTCTTGAATACCTTACAAGTTCTATCTTTTCTCCATACTTTCCCACAAGCCAGAAAACTTAAAACTGCAGTTGTTTCAAAGAAAAATAATTTCCTCTCTCTCTCTCACTCTCTTATTATTATATTTTATTTTTGCCTGATAACAAAACAGTCATCATATGTTTTAACGACAAGAAGTCAAAGGCAATTGTAATTGCAAGTCAAAGCAAAGTAAAAATTGAGACTGAAGCTTACCGCAATCATAACACTTTCATGGAATATTAGTGGAGATAAGAAGACCCAAAAGATGTCATATGCAAATGCACAGCAAAGAAGCACAGAAGCAACCTGAATTATAATATAACACAATCAGCGCTACAGGAGATGGGTCCCCATTAGGTATGCAACAATACAGATGTACCTTGATGTTAGGTAATCGAGCCATTTGCAAAACTGTTATCATCAAACAGATACCCTGTCAACAAAAGTGTCAGCATTCAGGTAGTCAATTGAAGGGAAATAGATAAAATTAGAATAATAATCCAACCAACTGCTATACACCATACGACAGCCAGGGCAAAACATAATGAAAGCACTAATAGCAGTGATAGTAATAGCGATAATAATACATATAACATCAAATTATGAAAGACAAACTGAACAACACAAGGCTGTTTTAGGACCTTTACCCTGCATAATTGCAAAAACTTATAAGGGACGCATCAAAAGAGAAAAAGAGAGTAATAGAACATTCTGCATCTTTCCAATCATATGTCTCAAGAAACCTGTTCTCTTGCTTATAAAGTATAAAATCCAAGCACACAGGTATTTTGCAGACAGCCCTACCCGAAAAAGGAAATCAGGAAGGACAGATTAAAAACCAAGAAAACTGAATGGATATGGAGAGTGGCCAGGAAATTCCTTATGCAGGAGAAAAAAGATTCAGTAATTTTGTGAGTCCATTTTACTTCTCTTTCTAGAAAAAGCTCATTAAAGTACCACCTACACCATAAAAGAAAGACTTTTAACTAACTCCAGTATGATAATATCACAGCTCACCAAAACCATTTTAAGCAACAAATTAACAAACTATACATGTTTCAACTTAATAACAATATGCATATCATTGGCATTGATTCATGAGATAAATGGTACTATTAATATGTGTACAGTGCTAATCTTCTCTCCCACCCTCTTCCGCTGGAACAACTGTATAATAATTTGAAGGAAGAATACCTTTCCAATGTCTTTTATTGATTTTAGCTTACACTTTGGTCACCAAATAAATTGTTGTTAGTTGTTAAAATTAGGAACAGAAAACGTGTTAAGCATCAACATTAGAAGAATGCACTGTCTTGCTACGATTCTGACTCACATGAGACAACTAAAGGGAAACAATTAATTTTCAACATCCTGTCCACTTTAAAAGTTGGGGGAATTGCTTGAAAAGCTAGTGAAAGGAAGAGAAATCCTAACATAGTCAAAGATGTTCCATAAACCTACCACATAGTATCTTAGCATATATGAGATAAGTGCAACTTTCTCTGCATCAACAGTAAATTCAGAAAAACCAAAAATACAAGCCTCACACATATAGTTGGGACTTACAAGAATATCTTGACCAACCCAAGAATATGATGCTTGCCTATGTACAGCCCAGGCAACAGCAAATACCACACAGAACAGTAACACCACAACTGAGAGAACAGAAACCTCATCCAAGATAGGCAAATTCACGGTCTTCCGTCCACAATTTCTACATTTACTGAACAGCAAATAAAATGTTTTCATAGAAATTAATAAGGAATGACAAGAAACCTTTTTTACAGAACTTGGAAAGGAATAACACAGAACTAATACAAAGCAGCGACTGATCAAAAGCAAGATGTACAAATTTGGACATACCTTAACACAAGTGTTGTAATTATATTATGCATTCCCTGAAAACAAAAAGTACTTGATAAGCATAACAAGTTATTAGGTACAATACATCACCAATCAAAAAGAAAACTACAACATAAAGGGAAAAAAAAACTTGTGTAATTCAATATATTTAGATGCAAGTTTTGCAAAAATAGGCACAAATTAGAAATTAAACACATGCAGCAACATACGAATACCAGAGAATAATTACCTCCTAAATGTATATTTTATAATAAAGTTGCTCCCATTTTCTACACTATTACATAAAATAAATTTAGTGGAATCATACTCTACTTTTAAATGAAAATGAAAACAATGCATATACCAGCTACCCATTGAATATCTAAAATAATAACCCAGAACAAAAAAAAAGAAAAGAAAGAAAATTAGTATACACTGGCCAATTGTCAGCTTGATCTACAATGTCAAACACAAGAACAAACAGACACTCACATTGAAAACAAGCACACGTTCGAAAGAATGATAATCATTTAAAACATATCAATGACAAAGTTATATCTCTCTGCTACTTACATTTCCATTAATGATTCTACTAAATAGATATATAATTAGCAAAAAGACTCATAAAAACAATTATCTTTATTCAATGACATACATTTAAAAAGTATTCAAATGAAATAGGCCTGCACTTAGTGAATGCCAACCCCTAAAACTTAGGACCACCGTAGAATCAAAAACCCCAAAAATTTTCTTGACCAACAACATGCGCCCAAACAAGATAAGAAATTCACCCTCCATCTCATGTTTTTGGAAAAGAGAAAATGCTATCAGACCCATTGGCCAGTTGCAAGAACCCACAATCAAATCTTATAATTCAATCACTTAATAAATTAAATTCCCCAAGCTCAGAAATGATGACTATCCAAATTATAAGAAGCTATCAAAATATAGCCGAAACCTGCACCTGTCTGTAATTATGAAATCATAAGTTAACCTACAGCATTCCAAGTCAGCAACAACTTGACCAACAGTACAAAAACCATCCTAGACTTTTGATTCCAAGATGAGATAAAACCTGGAGCTGAGATCATAATTTAAATGGCAGAATAATACAAATGGTTGTTGGCAGAACATTACAAGAAATCATATTAAACTTGAAATGGTAATCCACACAGCATGGTTGACTAGTAAATATTGCCAATTAAGATGGTCATATTTTCATATAATGTTTAAATTTATTTTCTGTAACTTTGCTCTTTGCAACAAAAATTTGAATTAACTATTCAAGAAACAAGAAAACAAAAATGCGGTTGAAGGATCAACAACAGTGATCATAACCTTTAAAAATCTGGAGGGTCAATAACTGTGACTATTACTTACAAAGTTGCAGCAGGACCAGGTTACATTATACTTTTCCCGGAATAATAACCTATTCCACATCCTACAAATAAAATACAGCATATCTTACAGTTTTATACCAACCTGTAGATTTCCTCCCACTAGCCACATTCGTATGCTTTACTAAGGACAAGGTCAAGCATTCAATCTTGCATATTCAAAACTACCATGCCATCATTATCTTAATTTGGCAACAGAAAGTAAAAGCGTAATTATAAAAAAGAAATGCGTCACCTCAATGCCACCAATGCAGAAGAGAACAACCAGCAGCCAGACAAACCAAGATGACATGAAGAAGTAAAGCAGCACCAGAAAAGTGGATGCGGTTATGACAAAAAATATAGCTCCCTTTGCAGTGATATCAAGGACTTCCTTCTCAGAATCATCTTTAACTGCTGCAACATTCGAAGATTCCTAGCCAACAAAAGAAGAAAACCTTAACTCAGAAACTGCTTCCAGTGATCAAATTGTATTTACGAATATTAAGGAAAGAAAATAAAATTCAAATGATTCAAAGAAAATGAGTAAACGAAAAGGGAAGAATCACAATGGAAACCTATGAAAAGTAAAAGCATATCAAATTGACACGCAGATAAGAGATAGGTGGCATTTTCATGTTATGAACTATATATATCCACCAATAGGACAGAGACTGTAACCATTATTTCTCTGTTAACCATTGCACTCAGAAGTGACTCCTGATGTCATGAACAGATGTCACAAACATCAATGGTATAGATGCCTTCAGCTCTAGGTTCAGTCAAGCAAATGAAGGTCAATAGCTAATACCAAGGTCAACTATATCTCTAATCTGACCAAACATAGAATGCAACATGAACATCTACATCTACGATTTCATCTCATCAGGCAAGAACTAAAGTTTTACCATGAAAGAACTTTTACAACTAGTTGAAGATTTCAACTTTGTTATATTGTGAAGTCAGGGTTTGTGTATCAAACAACAAACAACAAGAAGAAAGGATTTGTGGATATGTTTAGGTAGAGTTAGTGTCTCAGTGAATTAACAAGGTGCAATTATTGCCAACAAGGCTCTAAGAGAATTTATGCAAGCTCCTTGCTTCATTTATAATTGCAACCAGGTGCTATTGTTTATGGGGAGCTTTGGTGAAGGCATACATGGACCACAATGACCAGGCTTACAAAGGATAAAAACACTGTAAGCTTACATTGACCCAAAACACAAGGCATTATTTAATTAAAGCACCATAACATGGCACACAGCTTATGGAAGCCATGGCTCAAACCCTTTGACCTCTTGTAGTTTTAAGCGGTTCTAGAAATTATATAAGCATAGGGCTTCGTATTTATGTCATCTATTTCTCCAGTTGGGTCAAATTTTGCTCTATTATATTAAAAAATTACATTTTCCTTATTAAAATAAGTTTTCTTTTGGATATTTAAGGTTTTATTATGATAATATTCATTTTATAAATATGCATTTGTTTATTTTTGCGTTTATTTCTGTTCATAATAGAGCAGGTTTCTTTTTCCCCATTTCCTTTCTAAATATATAGTAAGGCAAGGGCAGAAGGTGCAATGTTATCAAAACAAAATATTAATGGCATGGTCAACAATTTCACATGAAAATATAGTTTCCATAACCAAATAAGCATTTTGCGTGAAACCAAGATCCCCCTAATACATTCAAGACATATCCATGAGACAAAATCCACCCAAAGAACAGAATTATATACACCAAGATAATACAGAGAGGTGTGTTATAAACCTTTGGTGATAATTCATTATAGCGTTCATCACTCCGCTCACTGCTTAAAAGTGACCAAAGAGAAGCAGTGATAATTGTTCCAACGGCCATTATCCATAGAAATATAACTGAGAAGTCCACAACAGGACGTTTTGGTGCATATAATAAAAGTTCCACTGCATTGGTAAATTATATACTCAGCCATAAAAGAACATAAATAAAATAAGTCTAACGACTTAAAAGTACACCCAAATGAGGCATAAATGTAAATATAGGTGGAAAACAAGTTCTTTATGACATATATATACATGAATATAATATACACGTGCACGTGAGCTCACACTACTTGATAACTCAAATTGAACCCCAGCCACATCATAAATTCTTGGGTCACTAAAAATGACAGATATACCAGACAACCGCTGTGATATATCTAAAAACCAACAGAAAAAAGGAAACTAAGACACACCTACTCTAGTTTGTAAAAGTTCACAGCTTTCTAAACACGTCATCCTGTCTATTGAATGTCCTAAATAATCACATTGTTTACCCTTAACAATTAATATATAACTCTAGACAGGATGATACTACTAACACGCATCTAAAAGATAAAAAATAAAAATAAAATAAAGTAACTTATGGAAGCCCTACCTACACTGTACATCTGACACTCACAAGCTTTCATAAAGTATAACACTTAAGGAAATTATGTAATTGTGTTAATGTTTTATACATAGATATTATTACTGCATCAGTTTTGATAATATTTGAGATTACATAGTTAAATTTCAAAAGGACCTATAATTTACATAAAATTTCAATGAAGTTTAAACTATTACTGCTATAAATGTTATTAAAATTATCATTTAGGTGAAACCATAGTAGGAAAAAAATTCATATAGTTTGATACTCAACAAATATACATCAAATATTTGAAATTTCCACAGCCATTGTTAAATGATTAGGGTGTAACTGTAGTCCATGTAGGAGAGGTGGAGGACAATAGCTTATTTCAATAGAAAGGCAAGTATGACGTTGCAGATAGTACAAAAACTAAAATGGTGCATAGAATTGTTTTCCAAACCCATTATTTATTTTTCAAAAATGTGAATGACATGTTTAAGAAGGTGTTTAGCAAAATGATCTATAAAATATAAAAATGGTATTTTACTTTTCATGAAGAAAAGTTAAAAACACAAAGCTGTTGTTTACACCATTTATCAGTTTTTGTCAATCATCCTCTCTTTAAATATTCTACCAAATATGTTATCCCTATTTTTATTTTTAGAAACCAGTTTGAAAAGACAAAACCATATGTGTTTTCAAATTCAAAAACACAATTTGAAAAATAGTATCAAATACACCGTAAGGCGTGTAGTGTTAGTAAACACAAAGAAGTATTTTTCTTTTCTTTTTTTAGATAAGAAACAAAATAATTTGTATTTTCTTAATAAAACTCTTACTTGTAATTATTATCTCTGTTTTTTCTTCAATAAAAATCTTGTTTCCTATAAATAAAAAAAAGTAGATAAATAATGTGCATGGCATATTGCCCAACAAACACATAAAAGAACTTCTACAAACATAAATGAGCCACCAAAAATCAATTGTTAACTTTTTTCCATGATCAAGTAAAGTCAAAGATCATTAAATGCAACAAGCAAAATTAAAACACTTTGCCAAAAAATATATGATGAAATAAATAAAATTGAAATATGATTAAGTTGATGCAACTAACACTTCCAAAAGTGTATATTCCCTAAGAACATAGGGCCCATTCTCATATTTTTGTTCAGATAGTTTCTTTGAATGATCAATGATGTTTCAGATCTCATATTTTAAATTTTGAGAGCAGGTATAGTGTCATTTTCTTATTAATATCCAAAAAGTAAAAACAGCAAGAACATGTCCGATAAAAATACTTAAAACCAACAGAAGTAGTCTATAAATAATTGATAAAATGTCTTAAAAATTGTTTTAAGCATAAGTTACCAAGAAATAGTTATCCTTTCTAATTAAATCTTAGGTTTTATTCTTATAATTTAAAAAATAATTGAATCAATTTAATTTATATTAATTTAATATCTTTTTCACTAAAAAGTTAAACAAAAATAGCATAAGAGTTTTGTGCATTATTTTAAATTTAGTTTTTTACATAGTCACTGTCCTTCTCTCCTATGCAAATTAATGTTGAATTCTATCTCACAAACCATCTAGGTTTTCATTTAGGACTTATTGTTGGCTCCTCCACTCAAGTATGTCATCATGACAAAGTCCTTGTTGGGAGAATTTTTTACCACTTGATGCAAGATAAGTTCAGCCAATGTACGAGTTCTTGTCATTTTTCCTTATTTTTGTTTGATTAGGTTTATTTATCTTGTTTGAGTCATATATTGTTACTTATTTGGGTCAGATTTAGTTTTTCTAGTATAGCTTTCTTATTTGAGGAGTATTTTTGTTACTTATTAGAAGTAGGATTCTAGTTTCTTGTTTCAATTGGGAATTTGATCACTATAAATAGTGATCTTACGTTTTGTATTTTTGTCTTTGGATGATGAATTTTTGAATTACGAAAAAGATTTCCCACTATTTTCTTTTGGTTTTCCTCCTCTTTCTTGTTTCTATTGGTTCTGGTTCTGTACAGCCACCAATCAAACCTATCCATCTCATTTATTTATGAACATACAAAATACCCTTGAACAGTAATGACAATAAAGTTTGACAATGTTGAAACTCACCTATCTGTTTGCTCACAATAGATTTGTTAAGAGCATCTCCTCTTGACTTTGGAATCAAGACAACAGGAATTGAGATATTCACAGAAGTATCATTTTCAGAACAAAACATTTTGTGAAGATCTGAAAAGGTATCAGCAAATGATAGACAGATCAAAAATTCAGAATGTCATAAATTTTTCATCATATTCAAACAACGGCAATCTAAAATTGTATGTACATATAATAAATGAAAATTTAACCTTCTTTGTCATTTATCACAACCAGGGCTGCAGCACCTGCTGACTGTGCTACTTTTGCCTTGGTCGTGAAAGCACAATCACCACGTACAGACAAGGCAATAGAGCCAGATAGCTGCAGAGCAGCAAGAAAAAACTACGTGTCAGATGTTTCAGAAATTTAATTTTAAATACTTTATCAGGATGACTTTTGGGGAATACTTTTTTATTGAGCATTTCTTAAACATAGGTCCAAGATCCAATGTTTCTAATAATTTTGCAAGTACTCTAGATTAATCAACAAATTTGGTAAGTTAAGAAACAAGTTGGTTTTTAATCTCCACCAAAGTTAAATTTAAAAATAATGGTTTGAGATGCAAATGTCATAAATTGATGCAAATGCATCAAGTTCAATCAAGTAAAACAAATGCCCAAACCTTCGAAGAAGCAGAACAGCCGTTTAAGGGATTTGAAAAAGCAGCAGGCAGTTTAACACCCTTTGCAGCATCAGAAGGCAATGACAATCCAAATCTTGCACTTAACCCCACAAAGCTTTCACCTTCCACATTGTCAATCCAGTTCTTAACCTTGACCTTTCAAATTAGATAGTCCAACCAACAAACATTCGATTTCAAAAATGAAAGCAAAGAACAACTGGCAAAAAATTATACACTCTAAAAGAGTTCAAATGTAAAATGAATGACAATTGTGCACATAAATGACAAATAGGGCATGATGTTATTCCCTCAACTAAATCAAGTGTCTCCTCAGAAATGCCACTAATAGGGAATCACCAAATTCACATAATTGACATCATGCACACACACACTTCTCCTCATAGGTCAACTCTTCATTTCCTCAATTTATTTATATTTCTCCTTCTCTCCTCCAAATTCACATTCTTATTTCCTCATTAATTTTTTTCCTGTAACTCTCTGTTTGGTTATACGGAAATCTTAATTTGGGTTGATTTTATAAGAACTGACTTACCTATTTGTGTCAATATAAAGAGGAAGAATTGAAGGTTTTTGGCTAGTGTCAAGTAACAGCTTAATGCAAAAACTTAAGGTTATCATCAGGATTTAACAAATGTATTTAAGATATAGTGTGTGATTAACACAACCAATAAACATATAAACACGTATGCAATTGTGATTTAATTAATACAAAGCAATTTCAAGGACAACACCACTTGGTCAAACAAGCTCTAATACTTTTGAGTAACAACTTGAGTAAAAAGTTTAAAATCATTGGTGAGAACCCAATAATAAGGTTTAAACTCTCTTAACAAATAGATCACAAGCACTAGCAATCAAAATAATATAAACACAACTTTTTCTACTTTCATTTTTTCCCCTCTCTTGAATTTACAAACCCTCAATATTAGTTAAGGGAGTCACGCTGAATTCACAAGAAATAAAATTTCCATCAAAATAGAACAATTTAAAAAGCAGAATTTCATCAGTAGATCTCTTAAATTCTTTTAATCATTTAATATTATTTGTTAGAATTAGAATTACAGGTTTTCTTGTTTCCTATGGTTAATTTAATCAATTAATTATTTGGTGTAGTTGTACTTGATTTTGCAATTGTAATTTGAGCGAATACGTAATATTGAGTAATTCAATTTAGTTAAAATAAAAATGAAAGAAAATTTTTTTGGCGCAAATCAGTGGTGCTCTAAAGCATTTTTGGGGAAAATGGTGATGTTTTAAATTATTATATGGTGGTATGGGTTAAAAGAAAGTGATGTTTTAAAGCAATATATGCTATTTTGGCAAAAATGGTTATATTTTGGTAAAATGCTCTAACATATAAATATCAGACAGAATGACACCATATGCACATTTTTCCCCCTATAATTACAAATTAACTAGTAATAAATATATTATCACTGAGCTTGAAGACAATGCAAATCGCGCAGCATTGGACATTTAACAATCTAATTTAGAAGTGAGCGTTTGTTAGGTAATTATTATCTATTCCAACGAGTAGATTATAACAATTAAGCCACTGGCATTATATACAAGTAGGGTCCTTGTAGGCATAAACACGTAATATTTCAATTAATATGTAGTGTTAAGACCTAATCAAGATCTTTATTTCCGCTGAAATCTAATTGCTGTTTTGTTCATGAAAATTTTCATTTGAACCCCTCAAACCAATTCCATTTTTTGATGAGTCAACACCAAACTAAACAATCAGATCGCATTTCAAACATCTATTGCTGTCAATCAAAAACAATGAATGCATTCAAGAATACGTAGAAGAACACGTTACCAATTGGAGTTTGTTATTACAGCCAGGGATATTTGGGGTGGAATCGTCGTCGTCCAGTGATACATCATCGGCGGAAGCAAATGAAAGAGCAATCAGAAACAAGAAAATTAGAGCCTCCAAACGGCAAGCCGTCGCCGTCGCCATCGAAAACAACCCTTAATTGTCCTCAACCTTTGGAAAATCGATAAAAAGGGTTTCCGAGAATTTCTCTTCTTTGAAGAATGGATAAGCAGAGAAATTATTTATTTATTATTTTAATTACTTATTTTTATCACTAAAGATTAGACCCGTTGGCAAGACCGCCAGGTGGGACGTTGAAGAGTTGGCTTGGCCTGGCTTATTTCCAATTGTAATTGTGAGGACGCAAGTCAAGCAACATTGAATATTGAATATGACCATATATATATATATATATATATATTTATTTTACAACAAATTTGGTAAAATATTTTTATAGTATATCATTCTCAATATTATTTTAATATATAATTTAATTTTGTATAATTTAATATTTAATAATATATTACTAATTATAATTAAATTAAAATAGTAATAAACTATAATCAATGGCTTCCATATTATTTTGGTAAATACTAGAAAAGTAACTAAAAGTTAGGAAATTTTCATAAATAACCACATTTATAAATTATTTTATGAAACTAACCACCTTAATAATTTGTTTATCAAACAAATAAAAAAAATAATATACATATAATAAAATGGACAAAAAATATTCAAATAACAAAATCATGTGTTTAAAAAAATTTTCACTTTTAGTCAGCACTAGGCGGTTAAAAAAATGAAAATTTTTTTCTACCACCTTTCACTATATTTTTCAAAAAAAATTTGTGTGTATAATAGTACTTAAATATGACCACACTAGAGTATATATATTTTAAATAAATATTTAAATATTAAAATATTTTAATATTAATTTTTTTAAATAAAAAATAAATTAAATAAATACAAAAATATATTAAATAAATTAATAAGATAACATAATAAATTCTTAATTTAATAAAAAAATAAATAATAAAATAAAAATTTTATCAATATATTTAAAATAAATATTTAGATATTTAAACATTAATTATTTTTTAAATACAAAAAATAAACTAATAGAATTTAGAAAAAATCAAATTAATACATAAAAATAAATTAAAAATTTTAAAAAAATATAATAAATTATTAAATCAATGTCAAATTTTTTATAAATTATATTTAATTTAATTTTAATATATATAATAATATTTATATATAATTATTTAAAAGAATTATATGTAAATATTATTTTAAAATAATTATTTTAATAAAAATATGTTAAAATTGAGTAAAAATGTTAAAGGAAAGATTAAAGTATGACTATTTTCTGAATTTTTCCAATAAGCAACGGGAAGCGCAGTAAATGTCACGTATTAATTTCTTTTTCTTCGTAGGTTGCTGAAATTGTGAAGTTATTGTTGCTGTATCCAACGAAACTAACGGCACGGCACGGTCATGGCTTCCTCCATGAAAATCGTATTCGGACTCCTTACATTTGTCACTGTCGGAATGATCATTGGTGTCTATCTTTTCGATCCGATCTTTTATCGTCTAATTTTTTTTAAAATTTTTTTACTTTTTATTCATTTATAAAATCTTGAAAAAATTCTTAAATTTAAATCATATTTAATTGGTATTGCAGGTTCTTTGTTTCAGTTAGCATTTATACGAAAACTGGAAGATTCATATGGTAATAGCTATGAAATCTTTATTTGCATCCCAGTTTTTCCCTGGATTAAGAAAACAAAAGGGAGTTATTGTTGTTTCAGTTAGTCAGATTTGGAGAAATCATCTCCAGCTTGAGCGATTTTTTTTAAAAAAAAATCTTGTTAAACAATTCTTTTCCCTTCGTGTTATTTGTTTATCTTGGATTTTCTTTATTTTATTAAAATTTATCAAAGTTTAGCTGGGTGGTTGTGGCTGAGATATTGAACTCCTCTGTGATTTGTTCTCCTAATTTTTGACTAAGTGAGTTGCACTCCATGTGTGTAAGGAAACATGCGATAGCCAAGCGGAGCATATATTATTCTTGAACAACGCAGTTCACTTGTTTGTCATATGCCGTCATATATGTTAATTGCTGACATTCCTAATTTTTCTTATATTGAAATAGCTTCTCTAAGGGTATGCTGCGACTCTTGTACTTCTACTTAATTTTGAAAGCACAGCAGGATGAAAGTTTTTGGTAAACAATAACTTTTACTTTGAAGAAAAAATTTACCCGTCATTTTCCCACTTTTTGTTTTTACCTGATATCGAGTGATTTCATTCCCGCTGCAGTTAAATCATCTCAATTCCAAACATATCCAAAGACTATGGTTTAACTAGGAAGGAATCACATTCTTGGGATGATATTCTTGCTTTAAGATTCATATTGCGTCTCCCATCTGTAAATTCAGCAATGTCATATTTCCGTGTTCTTCTAATGACTTGACACCATGTATTTAGCACGTGAAGGAATAAAGTCAGCAATGTGGTGTTGTTCTATCCTAGGCTTATGCTATGTTAATGTATGTTTAACATTGCTGGCTAATAATATATTGTTTTTATGCTGTAGCTACACTATTGTTTCTTTTGTTTTCCCCCCATTTTTGATGAATTACTGAAGAACCATATCTTTTATAGGCACTGAGTTTCCATCACTTATGACAGTGCATAAACATCAGAATGGTGGTTATCTTCAGTTGTCCAGAGGTTGGTATATTTCCTTTTAGTTTTTGTTGAGAATACAGTTATTCTGTAAAATCAATTGTGTTATGCACCTTGCATCACAAATTCAGATTCTAGCAATATTTGAAGTAGACTGTATTGTCATTAGGCTGCTTATAAGAAATATATGGCAGATATTTTATGTAAAGGAGCCACGGTGAATATCAATCATATTTTTCTTCGTTTCCCTGTTATTTCCTATTTGTGCTCTAAGCAGTTTAGGATCTTTAATCTTGGTTGGGAACTCTTGTGCTGGGAAGATTTTTGGCATTTAAGTGAAGGGGAAAGTTTTGTGGGAATGTTCAGTTTTGGAAATCTTTTGGGTTGTGTGGATTGAGAGAAACTTGAGAATCTTTGTGTACAAAACTGGGGAAGAACATTTGCATCTTTGGGACAAAGTGTAAGCTCTCAGTTCCCTGTGGGCTTCTAATACTGTTATTACTACTGATTTCAAAGTCATCGCTTTCTTTTTTATTTTGCTTAATTGGAAAATGGTTTAGGTCTGCATTTCAAAACATATGTAAATTTTTTTGTTGTTGTTTTTGGGGATTTTTGCTCAGTTGAGATTCTTTTTTGTAGATTTTGGTGGTTTCTTTTATGCTCTTTCGGTCCTTGCTTTTGCAGGCTTTTAGTCCCCTCTCTTGTACCTTTTTCTTAGAGTTAATTTTATTCTCTTCTATTTCTTAACCAAAAAGGAAAAAAAGAAATATATGGCCGGTGCTGGTGGTTTGTGGTATTCATATTGCATGTAATGCTTTATTCTTGTTGTTTAACTTTATCCTGCATTCATTGTGTTCTCAATTTTGTGTTTGAATTCCAAACATGCATGTGGCAACATAGCGTTTTGAGATACCAGGTATTATGAATTATAAATGGCTATTTGTTGAACTTTAGGAACTTTGTTTCATGTTTACAATGTGAAGTTGTTTATATGTAGTTGTTTGATATAACATTCTTTATGTCTATATTGGCATTTATGCACTTTCAACATTATTTCGATTTTAATTTATTTATCCAATTTCTTTCCCAGGTGTTTCTTTTTGGGATAATGACAAAGAAGCTGAACTATTACGTCTTGGATATGTATGTTTGTGAATGTTTTTAAATCATACTGTTGTTTTTTTGTGAAGATGTTGTACTTCAACTTTTAGGATTGTGGATGCTGACCGAGAGAGAAAGAGAGAGAGAGAGATCAAGATCAAAAGTTTAAAAAGATTATATATATATATATATATATATATATGGCCATTGTGATTTAATTTTTCTTGGATATAATAGATTTTCAAGTGTACTTATAATTTTTATATCAATGTAATTACACTTCACTAAAATGAGTTGGAAACATGACTTGCATTTCCTTCTGAAGTTTAGAAGTATAATAATGTAATGTATGCTACATGTGTTTTTTTTAACAATTTAATAATACCAAAGAAAATTGTCAAAGTTGTAGATTAGCATGGTAGACTGTCGATAACATGTCAGATGTTAGTGTTGTAAGCTTGTAGATTGTGTTGTTATATGATGTATGGTCTGTGCTTTTTCTGCATGCTGATTTTTTTTTGTTCTCTTCTTGGGACTTGGAAAGGGTTTTGTGGTGGGTTGCCTTTATTTATTTACATGATTTCTGCTGGTGTTATGGTATTGGAATTATTGTGACTAATTGCAATGACTCATAGTCAGTTTAGTAGCATACGATTGATGCTCTCTCTCTGTCTCCCCCTTGTCCTTACCCCCACCCCTTATATGGTATAAATGGTATAAATGCTCTATTTCTCCTATCTCATCTTGTTCGATTCACATGGTAACTGGCTTTGACATGCCTCACATTGTCTGCATGTATGTAAAATTATTTAATCCTAAATTTGCTGATCTTTTATCTCTTATTTTGGTTATTTAGTTGATGAACTGACTGGTGAACTTCAATGTTTCCTCCTATTTTACTGATGTAGATCAAACCTGAAGTAATTAGCTGGTCACCTAGAATCATAGTACTGCATAACTTCTTGAGCTTGGAGGTATGCATATATCTTCTTATTATCATTAGCTTGTGATGACACTCAATTGTATATTCATGAAGGAAGGGTTCATATTTTGGGCCTAATTCCAATAGAATTGTAATTTTTTTGTATTATAAATTATATTTAATATTGCATGCAAGGATTTAATGATTGTATTACTTTTATTGTTTCTTTGTCCTTAATGCATCAATTAGCTGAAATCCCAAGGTTTGAATAACATAAATGGGGTGGGATTGATAGCCTTACATAACATGGTAGGATGTATAGGCTTACAGAACACAGCTTCTCGTCTCAAAATTATTTGCTTTTGTTCACAAACAGTCACTTTTCAGAGCAAAGTGATAGATATCATTGAATAAAAACCAATGATTGTTGCAATTACTGGAAATTATTAGTACATGATGAATGTGGATCAAAGATTACTACAATGTGGTTGATATTGTGTATGAATGTTGCAATTGTTCTAGTATCTAATAGTTGTCTTCAAGGTTATGTTAGGACTTAAAAATATACTTTTGATTTTTAGCAATATAATAAGGGGTATAAGAGAAGATATATTTTTATCAATACCCAAGGATATTTAGTGTATAATTATTATTTTTTCATTAATTTTAGTGAATAATTTATTTATTAGTATTTATTTAACAATTATTTCCGGAAATCAGGATTTCAGTCATCTTTTTCTTGAAGTACACATGCTACATATTTGGTAACAACTATCTATGGTTTGATTATCTGTAATAGTTAAGTGTATCTGTTTGTTTATTAAACTATTGTGTGATGCTATGTTGCAGATGAGGCTATATGATTGTTTTTCTTATTTAAGAGCAGAATATGACGTAATTCCAAGTTAACAACTTATTTTCTTCGTTCAGGAATGTGACTATCTTAGAGCCATAGCCCGTCCTCGTCTTCATGCTTCCACTGTGGTGGATACAAAAACAGGGAAGGTATATCTAACAAATCTGATGACTTTTTCTTTGTATGCGAAGGGCTTTCCTCTTTTATTTTCTTTTCTATTTTACTATTATTGTAATTCATCATAAAAACATATATTTTTATCATTTTGGGGAAGTAGAATTTTGCTGGTTTTATATTTTCCTTGGTCGTGAAGGACTATAATTGTGAATCAAATAGAATATTTCTGTGAGTATAACATTTGAATAGGTTATGCTATGAGTTTACAGTGTATCAATTAAGCACAAAAGAACCGTAAATATATTCTACAAAAATATCTTGCCTTAACTAAATTCAAGCTTTTGCCTGGAATACTGCAGGTTTACCTATTTCATTTTAAAACCAATGGGACATCTCATCGAAGATTGAGTTCCATGGCTCAGATAATCTTATTCTAGCCAATATTGAAATTAAAATGTTACTAACTTCAAAAAAGTAAAAGCAAACAGAACAAGCAGCTTATTAATTGGAATATAATAATATGGGCTGATAATGCTAAACAGCTACTGGAAATGGCAGTTTGCACTTCTACTGAATCTAGACTATGTTTCCTAACAGGAGTGCAATTTTGCTTTTAAACTTTCATCTGGCAAACATGAGGAAAAATATGAAGTTTAGAGAATGGATAGGTGCAGTTCAGCCATTTCTTGATAGCTTTTTATGTAAAACTGGAATTCACAATCTACCATAGAGGGTTAACTTATGAAAAATATGTTTGTCTTCTCAAATTTATTAGTTCCTTTTATTGGCAGTGATTGGTGAGTAATTATTGAATTAACTATTGTTTTCTTTTCCAGGGAATCAAGAGTAATGTGAGGACGAGCTCTGGTATGTTTCTGAATCCTCAAGAGAAAAAGTATCCTATGATACAGGTTTGGTTTGTTTTTGAGATTACTTTTCTTCAAGTGCTATCTCCTTTGTAAGACTCAAATGCTTTTTAGTTTACTTTGAGGGGCTATACCTGCTACAGTCATGCTTGGTTTGTTTTATAGTTTGAAATCTGTTTACTACTTTATGGTTTATTTATAAGTTTTTCTTGGAAACCTGCATTCTTCTTGTTAATGTTTTTGTCTGCTCGTTGGCTTATCAAAAATTGAAGATTTTGCTTCAATTACGGTTGCCATATTTTTCTTTATTTCCTCAATGGTGCATACCATGCAAAAGAAAGGAAATGTGTTGGATCATTTGTTTTGGGAATATGATTTGCTGTATGACCTGTAGCATGGGTTGTCATGCTTAATAGAAGTGGATTGGGGTTTACTTTAATTAGCTTCTCGTATTTTTGCTATATCTTTTGGAGTATTTCTGGGAAGACTAAGAGAGGGAACCATTTATGGCAATGATATGGTTGTATAGGTCATTTTGAGTGAAAGAGATAGCAGAGTTTTAATAAAAAGAGGAGTCCAAGATATTTTGAACGATAATTATCGTTTTAGGCTTTGGTTTCAATTGTTTCTGAAGGAGTTTTTAGAATCTCTTTTGAGGACTGGAATAGTGTTCCTTAGGGCAGACAGTCTGTTGTGTTGTTTTCTTTGATATTATTATGTTATCAGAAAATGGAGTACTGGTCTTATAATAATAATTTCATATATCTCCTCTATTTATGTATTCTTTCAGAAAAAGCAAAAAAATAAAAATAGAAGGCTACTGCTTGATGCTAATCCTACCTAAAATGTTTTATAACAGAGGTGATGTGGGTCACCTTCAACATTTGTCTGTGTTCATTAATTACTCACAAGAATTGCTCTTAGACACTCATGAACAAAGACATCATGATTATGCTAGACAGTGGTCATGTGCATAATAAAACATAAGATAATTGTTTTTACAAGAAACTGTGTAAAATTTTGTTGTTAAGAGAAAGAAAGTACAATGAGGAAAGACTAATTAGTCTCCATCTTAGACCAAAGTCTCTAGTATGAAAAGAGCCTTAGCTGATGTAATCTCAATGCAGAATTTTAGGCCCTAAAGCAGCACAAAATTGCATCTTGTTTCTCAAAAATGAAATGCAAAGATGTATTCTAGCATTTTTTAGTAATGGAAGACCATAAAGATGCAAGAAAAGCAAACACTGTCCCACAAAAGTAAAACAAAATTAAATATCCTTTGTAGCATCTTCAAAAGAACTATGTTCCATATGTCAAAAGAAAGTGAATTATTTTTTTACCAGGCTTCACTGATTATATAATAATACACTACTGTTGACTCATCTCAAGCTTGCAGTTGGAATCCCATTGCCTCAATGGTGGACATTTCAATAAGATTAAGTTGCTACATATAACATGAGTAATGTAGAAGAGTGTTGATCAGCTTATGCACACACTCTTCTCCAGTGGAGATTTTTAAGCATATGGTGTTCTTTGCTACACTGCTTGAAATATTTGCTCTTAGTTTACTCAGTTCTTATTACTTGAGGCTGATGGCTTTGCTTCTTATGGTTGCACTGGGTTAATGCTGCTCTAAACTTTGTTCTTTTTCTTTTTCAATTTTCTATTTTGGCCATAAACAGGCAATTGAAAAACGGATTTCTGTTTTTTCTCAAATACCAGTAGAAAATGGGGAGCTCATCCAAGTTTTAAGGTGGGCATCTAAATTATTTAATATAACTGTTGTTCATAAGTGAGAAAACTGATAAATTCGAGTATCAAGGCTAACATCTGCAGCAGCACAGGTACGAAAAAGATCAGTTTTACAAGCCCCATCACGACTACTTCTCTGATGCTGTAAGTTATGACTTTAATTGCACATATTTCTTCAGTTATTGGCATCTCTCTTTTCTCATGATATCCAAGTCTCAGTCCATTCTTTTTTTCTTGTTTTCCATTTTTGACAGTTTAATTTGAAGCGTGGTGGTCAGCGAATTGCAACAATGCTTATGTATTTAAGTGACAATGTTGAAGGGGGAGAAACTTATTTCCCTATGGTAATGGCTAAAAATCTCATTTTCCAATTATTCAACTTTTTCATTTTACCAAGTTCAATGTTAGCTAGATTGTTCTAACTAAACTTTTTCTATTGCGAATGAACTGTGACGTGCAAGTTATCATTGGTTTCCCTAAACTTCAAAAATAAATTGATTTTGCTGTGGCCATATCATCTACAGCAAGGCTAAGACAACAAACTATCACGAAAGTTTGGCTTTCTTTCCCTTACCAAATGCACATAGAGTCCCCATAAGAGGATCTTCACAATTTCTAGTTAAGTCCAAATCTTAGCTTTTTCTTTGTCTTGGGGCCTCTTTTTCAAAGGACTTTCAAGACTCATATCAATTTTAATATCATTATTATTGCTGTTGTTGTTATCATTTGGGAAGCATTTGATTCACTTGGCAAGGCGTTGTAAAATAGTCTGGTTAGAGTTATTTGGGTTAGGCTTGAAATTAAGGTGATGTGTCTTGAATTAACAGTTGTTTGATGGAATCTCTAGATGTTGTGCTATCAAAGTTGAGTAGATGTGTAGTGTCCCAAACGTTACCATTAGATTCCTGGTAAGGTTTATAAAGTGTTAGATTTCTTGGGAAGTTTGATTTGCAGGGGTTGGGACTTCACATAAAGTTGTTTTTGTCTTTTCAGTGGTCACCTAGTCCACCTTTGTACTTCACTTTTACACATAACCATATGTGTCTATTTAATAGATGATAGTTGGACAATGTCACAATGAATGCTTGATATTTGGGGGATAGTGGAATCAGACAAAATGAGAAATAGGATCTTCATATTCTGGTCTTTTTATATATGCAATAGGCCAATTAAGATTATGAGAGGAGTCTGAATCTCTCTTTCCTCAAATACAACTGTATTTATGCTATTTGATGAGAGCGCATGATCCCTTCCTTCTAGGTTGTTCTGAGGTTGATTTGGTAAAATTACAGTGGGTAATTTTGTTTTGCTTCTGGGCTCAAAGGTGTGTGCAGAAAAAGGAGTAGTTTGGGGTCCAGATTTTGGATTGTGATATCTACTCATGGAGTGCTCAAAGGTGCGAGGAGAAAAAGGATTAGTTTGGGGTCCAGATTCTTGATTGTGATATCTACTCATGGTGGGCTCAAAATGTTCTTTATCCTGAATAGTTACTTTGGCAACATCCACAGCATTTTGGTAAGAGAGTGCTCCGATGCTTATAAAACTCAAATGTGTTTATTTAAGGCATTATCCCCACGCTCAGAATACTCAGAAATGCATCTTTGTTAACTTTCTCTCCATAATTTTTCCCTGAGAATAAGAACCAGTAAAATGAAGCTGATTTTCAAGGGAGAAAAAAAGGTTACATCCATAGTAATGAATTTTCTCTTTTTATGGGGTGATAGTCTAGAACCCTTTGTAGTTGAGGAATAGCTAAGAAAGATGAGTTTGCTCCTGGACTGATTATGCATCTGGATGAAAAGATGCACCTGAATATTATTGGCAGAAGTTTCCCAATAATTTGAAAAGGCTCAAAAAAGAATATCCATTGCAGATTTGAAGTCTAGATTCTAGAAAGCATTTGATTTATCAAATGTGTGGCTGTAGTATGGGTTCCTCCCAATAAGTCCTAAAATTCTGGCTGTTTTGAGTGATTTCTCCCTTGTACTTTCTCAGGTCCTGGTTGTATATGCTTGCTTACCATATAATTTTAGCCATTTAGTTACAATGTGGTTATTTGAAGAGTGGGATTATCATTGACAAAGGTTAAGCAGTAGGATAAGGTTGAACCAGTAGGTAGGCAGCCCTTGGTGCTTTCAGGCTTATTAGTAGGTTGGAGATCAAGAAATAGAATATCATTAAACTAACAGTCTCAGCAATAAAAGGATGAGTATGGCAGTAAAGGCCAAAGAAATTCAGATGGATGAAGCCTCCTCTGAATGAAACAGGAGGAATACTCTCTCCTTCGTTTAGAGGAAAAATTAGTACTAATATATGTATTTGGGATTTGACTAGAATCCCTTGAAATAAGGGAGCTGATTCTACTGTTGATAAAATGAGAAAATTAGATCAGAACAAACTGATTTGGAAACAAGAGAAATCAATTAGGCAAGTTCTGCCCAAATTCCCCCAAATCTCAGTCAACAGGTACATAACTATGTGGAATTTGTAATTCTAATTAAGCCAGTATGGACTTCAGTCTTCTGTAAGCTAGTTTCAATTGGGAACTAATTTAGGTTGCCAAAACAATCATACAACTAATGAAACTTTATTGTTGCATTTGGGTTTTCATGACATGTTTGGCCCTATCAAGGCCCAACATATTTGATGTTAATGATGGATTTTCCCATCATTGCACATCATTCACTTAAAGGTTATTTGAAATGACTTCTATGTATCTATGATAAATTTTCATTTCATTGGTTTAATAAATCTGTTTATCTCAGGCTGGTTCAGGTGAATGTAACTGTAGTGGGAAGATGATGAAAGGGTTGTCCGTAAAACCAATTAAAGGAGATGCGGTGCTTTTTTGGAGCATGGTTTGTCTCTTAACCAATTCTCATTTAATTGCCAGCCTTCAAAATATTATTTTGTTAATTTTCCATTTTTCCTCTGTTGCTGTGACAATTTGACGTCTGCAAAGGTAGATAGCTAATTATTATACATCTTTGGAGCACCCCATAGACTGTATCTACGTTGTTACTTGCTTATAAATCTTTTGTAGTTACCTTGATGTTGTCTTTGCAATCAAATACATAGAACCATTTCTGTTATCTACTTGGAAGATATTAAAGGATCAGGAAGATTGGATTGGTTTAATTTTTTTTATTAGTTACACTTAGTCATTTTGTGTTTGGTACTCTTAGGGACTGGACGGACAGTCAGATCCAAACAGCTTGCATGGTGGTTGTGAAGTTCTTTCGGGAGAGAAGTGGTCAGCTACAAAATGGATGAGGCAAAGAGCTACATCCTGAGTCTTATCTATCATCATACACTCCCGGAATACATCTGGATTAGAGAATATGAATTATATTTTAGCGATAAATAATAAAGTTAGCATAGAATATATATAGTTAGTTATTCCCAGTATCAAAACTGCGGAACCAAGATGAAGATGGGCCATATAATCAATTTTTATGCCAGATTAGAGTGGTGTACAGGCTGGGATCAAACATTTGAGTGTCAATGTACACCTTTTTCAGTCTTTTCGGATGCCCTCAGGTCCTGGATTTAATAATAATAATAATGTAGCAGTAATAAAGAACAACAGTAATTCATATCGTGTGTGTCCTTCCCTTTTACTAATTATTCAAATGAATAGAAAAAGGAATGGAATTGAAAATGGAACGGGCTGAGATTTGTTTGATTGGTGCACGGAATCATTATGGGAATGGAGCAAATTGTATGTTTGTTAGGTCAAGTAAATGAAGATTTTTCTGTTCACTTTTCAAATCTAAGATAACCTGGGAATGCGAGTAAACTCTCTGCAGGGGAAGGCAAGCAATTTTGATGGCGTGCGGGGTAGTTCCAAGAGCTTGAACGCAGGATCTTTTGCTGGTAATTCGTCCAAAGATTTTATTAATTTTAATATGGATAAATATTTCATGTTTTTGGCAATATATGAATATTTATTTTCATATATTCCTCACATCAACATGAATTTTTACACTGTGGTTCCTCAAAGATCAAGGGAGAATGCGTCATTTTGCAATGCTAACACGGCCAACCACAGCCTCAGGTGCTTGTGTAGGTCCCCTGACATCATGAGAAGGACATCATAATTGGCGTCCGTTTCCTCTTGCACATTTCCACACTATATGTTATTAAATAAGCGTAACAATTTGCTAACGAGTTTTCATCAAATCTCTTATTAAACTTAGCTTCTTCTCGTGTTAAAGTCGAGCCTCTTGCTACTGACATCGGGCTTCCTACTCAAGCCGCATTTGCTCCTCAAGCACTGGTATCACATCGAATCAACGTGTACATCAAGGGCTTGGAGAAGCGTGTCCTCCAGATCTATAGGTAGGTACTGCACCAGTAGTGGAGATGTAAATGGCAATGGAGATGTAGGAGGGATCGAAGAGGCAGAAAATAGTGGAGATGGAGCAACTGACAATGCTTGTACAAGTTCATATTAGGTATTTTTTTACTATGTTGTATCATATATTAAAGTGATATCTTCTTACTACTAATATTAAGTTACCTGATTTGTTGTGTCCTTTTCAAGATCATCTCCGTCATCACGTGCATGCGAGGATGAAGGAACCTCTTCCTGTACTCACCTTGAGCTATCTTAACTGACTTCAACGTTACATATGGTAGAAGCTATCTTAATTTATTTTACTTTTACTTATTATTTTAATTTATTACCAATTTATATTTTTCTCTTTCCACTCTAATTTGATAACCCTACTACTTAATTGATATTGACATGGTGACATTGTCATGCCTAAAATTCTCTCTAAATTGTATAAATGAAATAAGTGATTGAAACTAAAATCAATCAAATGTCACTAAGCAAACTCAACATTCAACTTGTTCTTTTTGGAATTGTTCCTCCACTTCATTCCATCAATAGTAGTTCAATATCAAAGTGATACCCGATATCCAAAAATAATAGTTCTTTGAGTTAATTTTTTAAACTTATTCTCTTTTCTTTTTTAAATAAAATTAAATCACTTTGCATTATTTTTATCCGTCTATTCTAGTTTTAACACCTAGATAAGATACAAGTATTAAATTATAATACAATATTATTCAACTATAATTATGAGTAAATTAAAGTGTTAATTAATTATAAAGAATAAATAAATTAAGAATATGTTTATCTTTTAATTAATCAATTTAAAGTTAAAAAAAGATAAACATGTTTTTTTTTATTAAATTTGTTATAAAAGAAATTTACTATAAATTTTAAGAAAAGTATCTGATAAAATTTTAATGACAAAATTACAGTATTTTTTTCTCAAATGGTTGTAACAAAATAAATGTTGAGAAAAAGTCTAAATCTTTAACCCTAAATAATTAGAAAAAGAAGACTTGTTTAACTATATTGATACGGTGACAACTCTCTAGTGAAATATACATGGGACAAGAGAATTTCTTAATAATGATAATATGCTTTAAATTGTAACAAACGACATGAAATTAAGATTTTATTAATCAGACAGTAGTATTAATACTCTAACAACAAGATGATAGTGGCAACTCTTGAGTTTATTCATTGATCAACACTTTGTTGGTTGAATATTAATGAAGTTATTATTAAGTAATTTGGAGGTGGTATTATGGTTCACCTAGTTTATCATCAGACAAGTACAAGTTGTTGAATTCACTAGTTAAAATCGTCAATTCTAACTTTGGTTGATATGTAAGGGTGAAATTTTTTTTTACATGTCTGATTAGCAACATTTTTATGAACTAAGAAATGATTTTGTGTACATGTTGGACATTTTTCAAAGTTCGTTGGAGTTGTTTTATAGTCTAATACTAATGCATCACATTGAGATATCACTATAATTAGGATCGTTAAATAAAAATAATCTTTTAATTTTTTTTTAATTAAGACATCACTATTCTCCTATATATTGCCTCGTGTTAAGGTTAATTCAACTAAAGCATACAGATTATAATTATATTGTATCAAATACACACATACATACACATATATATATTCATTCTTTCTTCCTTTTTTTCCCCCTTTTATTTTGTGTTCCCATGGTTTTATCATCTGTCATTTTGGTGGCTTTGAATTACGGGGGTTGTATTAAAAGATGATGTTTCTTTTTCCTCCTTTCTCCCTTTTATCCTTTGTGCTCCCATGGTTTTATTATCATTATTGTTATGTACGGTGGTTTTCTTTTGGTGGGTTTGAATTATGGGGTTGTGGCTTGAATTAAAAGATGATGTATAGTGTAGTGCTTGAGTTGAACATGTTTTGGTGAATTTCTTGGGGTTTGCATCGGTGACTATACATTTAGAGTTCATGGTTCATCCATCCAATAGATTGAATGGGAATAATTTATTTTTATTTGGTGCTTGTAGTTGTAGTTGTTGTGTAAGAGGGGTTGATTCTAAGAAAGATAGGATTAGTAAATGGAGATTCACCGAGACTCAATGTTTGTGATATCTTCAAAAATTTCAAGTAAATTGAAGAAAGGGTAAAAGAGCATTCATCACAACAGTCCTTCAAATTAGATACAACGATTGAGTTGAGACATGAAAATAAAAGTGAGATGGTGGTGTTTGTATTGGAACACATTTATCATTTGTCTAGTCAATCCGCCTCTAAATTATAATCTTTGTAGGATTTTTTTAATTGTCTTAATATATTATGTGAGTAAATAAATTATTATTTTATTTAGTTTAATAAAAATAAATTTTATTCTTCATAAATGAAGAAATTATATGAATGAATGAATCATTTTTGAAATTCCTGTTTTTGTGCAAACTCACCGGTCCAAAAGCAGGTGCTATTTGTTGAAGAAAAATGAAGGAGCGCTCCCATCATCATGATTACATAAGCTTGACATCATCCTTATGATGGTCCAAAGAGGTAATTTATGACTCCCACCCCGCTTAAAATGTTTCCCCTCATAATCCAACCGAAATCCCGTCTGTCAGCCAGACCCAACAACAAACTCTCCCCATTTTTTTTTAATTTTTTAAATTATTGTTATTGTTTGGAAAGAAAAATCTGGTATTCCCTCGACACAGCGTGTGTGTGTGTGTGTGTATATATACATATATATATATATATAAAGCCTTTTCCAAGGCCTTCAAAAGATACGAGTCGGAAAGAACAAAGAAACGACTATTTGCAGTTCCAGTTCTTGTTTTTTATTTTACCCTTCTATATGAGAGCTATAACTAGTTTGAACAAATTTGGTTTCAAACTATCAAACTCTTCACCCTTGAGAAGACGCCAAATCAGAAATATGATGTCTGATTCGGAACCGGATCCTGGATTCAACAGGCCAAGAATTGTTTCCAAACGGGGTTTTGGGCAAGCTTTCACATGATGGTGATGGTGCTGTTGTTAGGAGAGCCATTGGAAGGTATTCGATATTAATTTCGTCCTTTTTTTCTGAACAATATTTTATCATCTATTTTCTGGGTTTTGGAGATTTTATTCAATATCAATCTTTCTTGAACTGTTATTGTTTTATGGGTACTGATTATTTTTGTTTTCATATTGATTTTTAGGGGTGACTTGGAGTTTTTGGATCCTTTTCTAATGTTGGATGAATTTTCAGGCATGTTTGTTGGGTTTTGGTATTCATTTATTCACTTATTCGTTCTTTGACTAAAACATTTAATGTTATGATTTTAATTAAGTTGCATGTCTCTGGTTGCAGTGTCTCCCCCTGCTGGATTTCCAGATCATCCACACAGAGGTTCTTGAATCTTTTCCATTGAATTTCTTGGACTTATGAGTTTTAATGATCATTAATGGAAGCTGTAAATTCTGTTTTGTTTCTCAGGTTTTGAGACTGTTACATACATGTTACAGGTAATGTTGAATTTTGTTCTGTTCAAAACTACTCTAACTTAGCGTTTAAAGTTTTAAGAAAGAAATTAAATTATGGGTTATGTTTAAATTCAGGGAGGGATCACTCATCAAGATTTTCGAGGGCACAAGGGCACGATCCATACTGGTGATGTGCAGTGGATGACAGCAGGTAGAGGAATAGTCCACTCGGAAATGCCTGCTGGACATGGTGACCAACATGGTTTGCAACTTTGGATCAATCTCTCTTCTAAAGATAAAATGTATGCAACAAATTCCGAAATCTTGCTTTCTGATAACAATCTAGTCAATGTTATGTATTCTTATTCTATCACCTTTGGTGAAAAAAAAAGTCATAGAATGCAAAATGTATGTGATACTGATGTTATACAGCCTAATTATTAATTGGATGCAGGATTGAATCAGGGTATCAAGAACTTCTAAGAGAGGACATAAAAAGGGTAGAGAAGGATGGCGTTGAAGTGGGAATTATAGCTGGAGAATCAATGGGAGTTCGATCGCCCGTATACACAAGAACACCAACAATGTTTCTTGATTTTAGTATGAAACCAAGAACTCAAATGCACCAAAGTATTCCAGAATCATGGAATGCGTTTGTTTATGTAATTGAAGGGGAAGGAGTAGTTGGAACAGTAAACTCGGCTCCAGTAGCAGCACATCATGTTTTAGTGTTGGGTCCTGGAAATGGTATAAGTGTTTGGAACAAATCATCTTCAAAACCTCTGAGATTTATGCTGATTGCAGGGCAGCCACTGAATGAACCAATCGTGCAATATGGTCCATTTGTGATGAACACACAAGATGAAATTGATCAAGCCATTGAGGATTACCAGTCTTGCAAAAATGGGTTTGAAAATGTCAGGTATTGGAGGTCTCAGTAGGTGATTCGCGAGAGGTTCATACCATCAACTGAGGGAGCATATATAAAATTCTCGCCACCCAAATAATAATAATAATAAAAACGATAAGGCAGCAGCTCATTTTCTATCACTATCAGTCAGTCACAATCTGAATCCAATACAAGTAAGAGAAAAAGAAAGTCTTCTAGAAGAGATGAAATCGAAAAAGTGTTGCAGCAGCTGGGCTAGGGCAGCGCAGACACGGTGCTTATAACTGAAGTCATGATGCCTCAGCTTATTATTATTATTTTTTAAAAACTTTAATATTATTCTACAAGATTTTTAATTACGCCATGGTTCATTACTAGAATTTCAAAGAGCAAATGTTTTTCTTTATTGATTTTTCATTTGTAGATTGTCTTTGTATTTGATGGATTGTATGGGATGGTGGTAGGGTCGGATTCCTTTTTTTGTGGATTGGTTTCCCTTCCCACCTAGAAATGCAATTACTTGAACCACTCGCTGTGTTTACACAAATTAAAACAGAAAAAAGAATTTTTTTTTAAAAAAAAATAAACGTAATTGAGAGAATCTAAATTATGTAGTGGCAGAGACTGATTTTGATTTGGTTATGATTTTTAACTCAAGGCAGGTAAGGCATAGTAACTAACATATTAAGATAGGATAAGGTTATGAATGGTCCATATGCATCACCGATACATCTCTCAATTTTTTTTTCCCACTCTTGTGTTATCATTTTTAATTCACAAAAATTTATACTTTTTCATCATATTTCCTAACTTACAAAAAATTACGCGTAAAGCTAGAAATTACAATGAAAAGTTGGGAGAATAAATATGGAAACAAATAAAAAAAATCACAATGAAATTGCATATTTATTCCACCTAATATTTTCTCCACTATCTTTGACTTGATTAAAATGAAGATGAACACAACATTTTTCTATGAGAATGAGAACAATAACCTAAGGTCACAAATGGATGCTACAACCGCAATGCCTGTGAATTTCCAAATAAAATAAAATCTAAATCTAAATCTAAATCAATATAACATTATGGTTTAGCATAATAAAATATCACAATTTTAATGGCTATCTGCTTTATTGTTTGCAAGAAAACTTTTACTTTTTTTAAAAAATTTTTCTTGAATAAAATGTAACAAATCCTTTCTATAAAACCAGTCTTAAAGATGAAGATATCCATTTAAGAAATAGAACAAGCAAACAACAAACTAAATAAATTAAATTAAGAAACCAACAGCCATGAAGAAACCCCTCAACTTGTACAGTTTTCTGGAGGATACAAAGAAAGAAAAAGAGGTCTGTAAGAGTCACCTTGAACAGCAAGAAAAGTAGCTTTGTGCTTGCTTTGATCCATCATTTTCACTTTTAGCTAGGGTTACTCGGTTGAGAGATAATTCAGCTTTGTATGCATCTGAGTTTAGAACCTTCCTGCTGACATTGTTGTAAATCTCTCGGATAACAATTTCAAAAGCCTTTTTAACATTTGTCGAGTCTAAAGCAGAAGTTTCCATGAAGAACAACCCTTCTGCTTCTGCAAGGCTTGCTCCTTCCTCTGTGCTCACATCCCTTATGCTTTCCAAATCACATTTGTTCCCTACTAGCATCCTCACCACAGTGGTATCAGAATGAGCTGCATGAAACAAAAGAGACGAACATAAATAGACGACCTTAAGTAACAAACAGAAGCTTGTGCATGCACACAATCACGGATCAGTCAGGCACATGATCATAGATTCTGTGTCTCTCTCTGCCTCCATAACCCTCTTTTATTTAGCTATCATGTTTCACGTAATCAAAATACAGATGGGTATACAACAAAATATAAAGCTTCTGATTGCTATCAAACATTAATATAAAAATAAAATAAAAGAGAACTGTTTTACGCTTTGTATGATATAAAAGTGTGATGGCCTCAATATCGCAGATGGTATGATATTTAAAGCCACAACTATGAAAACACTAGATGTCAGAAAAATGAATGGGTATCATTAAAAATTGGTGTTACGAAACACTTTCAACTTCACCAAGACAAGGTAACATCGTGAAATGTACAATCAACAGAACATAAAAGCTCATAAGAGATGGAAAGCAAAACTGATTACACGTAATCTCTATCAACTCTGTATAATTCAAGAGATAAAAGAACAACAAAGTCAACCTAAGATCTTTTCCCAGTTTCAAATTGTCCAATTGAAACAGTTACAAGCATGATTAAAAGGAGATTCAACAGGATATTGACATGATCCAAAAGCTTGAAAGACTTGATGTTCAGTTGATAGCAAGGTATTAAAGATTAACTGCCATAAGATCATGACCGGTAATAGTATAGACTGTTATGCCTGCAAGCACATAAGCTGGGCCACAATACAATAAACAAAATGCAACCAAGATTCTACATCAGCAGTGCTGTTACATGACAAATTTACCTTCTTGTTTATTTTTTTATTTTATTTTTTATTTTATTTTTTAATTTAATTTTCTCTTTATCACTTCTCTTCTCATTTCTTTTTATGTGTACTGGCTGGCTATTGTGAGAAGAAATAAATATTACTTTGGTCATAAGAAACGAAATTCTAGTAAGCATTTTCAGCTTACATCACCAGTGTTTCAGGTCAGGCATAATAATAAAAGTTAAAAAAAAATACACATTCAAAACTTCCAATAATAAAAAGAAAAAGAAAAAAATAAAATGAAATAAATCTCTCAAGTCATACTGATATTGATAATGACTGCTTAACCAGTTTTTCTATTGCTTCATGCCAAAACTCCAGGAAGGTTAACATCTTAATTTGTAATTAAATATTCTTTGTTTTTCAAAAAAGTACTTTATTTCATTCTTAACAATGAAGAGGAAAGCAAACATTTGCATGAAGAGAATCATCTCATCATTGAACAAAGTAGCTCCAATAATAACTAACATAACCACAACAATACAATATGGATTAATTAATAAAAATGATCCCAAACCAATATTGATTGGCAAAGAAAGAAAACCAAAACCCTCTAAAGTTAAATCAGCGAAGACATTCTCAAAAACCCAGCTTTTTGATGAAACCAAATTCATCCATTCAATTCAATAACTTAAAATAAAATTTAAAAAAAAAGAAAGAAAAGAAAAAGAAGGGATTTGTGAATCTGGTGAGGCAGAATTAAGATGGGAAGGGAAAGGAAAAGAGGGAGGCATTGGCGGGAGAAAGCGAGAGGCAAAAAGGGAGAAAGATGCAGTGAAAGTGGAGTTTCAAATTCGGTTTTCTGAAGTTATGGAGATAGCTGCCGTGGTAAGTCAAGTGAACCCCACTTGCCTAGCTGGAAAACAGAATTAAGTAATTAGTTTTCTGGGTTGTTAAAGAAGCCAGGGAGAAAGCTACAGAAGAAAAACGGAGCCAATTTTTTAGTAGTAGAGATTTCCATAAACTGAAAGTGGTATTGTAAAGATAGTGTGTTGAAGTTTTCTTTTTATGAAACCATTCTCAGGTGCAATCAATTCTTGGTTAAAAGAATCAGTAAAGCTTACTTTTTATTCTTGCTATGGATATAAGCCAAATTCTTTGTTGAACCACAATCTCGGGTGTTGCCTTCTATGTGTTTGTTAAAATTCCTTGCTGGGTTTATACTTGTTAGCTCATTGTTTTGATTTGGTTAATCTGAGCTCTTAAGTTCTTTCAAGTCTTTTACTAATGCTGTGACTGAGAAGATTGGTTTTGGAAGGCTTTTTTTCTCAACATATTGAGAAGAGAGATGAGGAGAGTGAAGGCAAAGAAAGAAAATATTTTTATTTCAACTAATAAAAATTTAAAAAAATGTGTCCTACTATATAGCCCTTTTGCTGTTAAAAAATGTGTGCCTACTATTTTAACAACGGTAAAAATAGGCACACACCTTAGAGATAGTGATTAAAATATCCCCAAACTAAAAAATAAAAGCACTACTAAACTAACACATTAATTTCTAAACTAATAATATTAGAAATACAAATTTGTATACAAACTAATGTACTAGTGTTGTATTATTGTCCCATATACTCTGATTTATTTTCTTTTATTCCTCTGAAATATAGGACATGTGGTAATGATATAACATTGCCTTGGTGTGAATGAGTTTGTGTAAAAGTTTGTATATATAGCAAAACTCCTTTTAAAAAATTGATAAACTATCTATTTTAAAAGAAAAAAAAATGTTTACAGATTTTAAAAGCTAGATTACTAACACCACAAGGAAAATTTGAACATGCAGTAAAAAAAAATGTAAGATTTTATCAAAGATTTGACATGCAACCCAATTTTATGTATGAAAGTTAAGTCAAAACTCAAAAGGACACAGAAGATTTATACTGCCAAAGATAGAACAAAGAATCCTAGTTCAAAATGAAACTATAGCATCACAAATAGAAGCTATAGGAATAAATTTGGTGCAAGAAATCATTTGTCTTTTATACAACAACAAAATATCAAAATAAGAAACTTCAACAACAGTGCAGTCCTGAATAAGTGTTAGACTGATGTATTTTTTGTACGCCAGTCTTTGATTGTTTTTAAAATATTTAATGTAGTTTTTGTCTCCCCTCCCTTGAGTTTTTTGTTTACTTCAAGGACAGCCAGTCCACCTTACTTCTTATTTATTCTTCATACAGACTTTTATTATTCTTCGTAATACACTTTTCAGTTTCTTATTAAAAAACTATCGTCATTGAGTCACAATATCTTCAAAGTTCAACCCCTAATACAATAGAAAAAATATTTTAAATGCAGTAGTTGTCAAGATTCTTCACTTCCAAAGCTCAAAGGTGGGATTTTTCCAACACGGACAAACTAATACCATACAAATCCTAGAGGTCAATTCAGCAAAAATAAATCCAAAATTGATACAAAAGTGACTCTGAACACTGACCAACTTATTTTAACTGCAATCAGATACAAGCTTGTAAGCTTCCATTTAGAAGCTTGATTTTGTAAGTTTAAATAGATTCAATTTTGAGCAATCTTCCAATACTGGAGTTTCGGCCAGTTTGACATTAACCTAATCTACTCAACCTAGATTACTAGTAACTGTTAGTAAACCACAAATCCCAAAAGCTTAAGTAAAAGGGAAGCTCCCAGTAAAAAGTTCTAATTGTAACACGACCCTTCACTAGTATGACTGGATATAATTAATAGACTTGTCAAGTGCACACCCATCAATATCCAAACAAAGCTGAACTCACATTACTTTGTAATTTGATTAATAAAACCAGGATTTAGACACGACACCTAGATAGTTTTGATATCATGTTGAGGAACTGTTAATCCCAAAAGCTTAAGTTCACCAAAAGGCCTAACAACAGTATTAATACTCTAATAGTAGTTTCAGTCCCTAATCTGAAAGACAATTGTGTATAAGATTTGACAATAGACAAGTAATCTTCTCATTATTCCTGGTAAGTTTAAAGATAATAATAATTGACATTACAAACAGTTCAGATTGCTGTCTACAGAACCCCAAAACATGGACTTGGTTGCATCCTAGAGACAGAAATGCAAATAAATGCAGGAAAAGACATGCCTGAAAAATGCACCAAAGGAATACTACAGGAACAATTTGCTACACAACTGAAATTCCAGAACATATTCTTTAGAAAGATAGTCAATAGTGATTAGAATATAAGATCAGAAAATCTGAAAATAATTTTCTTAAACAAAAAGGAAGAAAAATATAAGCACGCACAGAGGAATCTTAGTGCATATGCACGAACCTACGTCTACATAGAAGCTATCCACATCGAAAGAAAAAGGAGAATAAAAAATTTAGCACACATGGACAAATTCTAAATGAGCATTTGAGATGGGAAAAAGAAAAACAGTATAGAAAGGATAATAAAAGGAAGCAACAATTAATATCCCAACGCAAATACCAACCCCTATCTACTTTTTGAACAACGTCAATCCTGGCTGTTTCCAACTCAAATCTTAAAGCTAATCATCATAACTTAGAGATCTTGATCTAATATTCAAAACAACCATAATCAAACAAGAACAAGACAAAGATGAAGCAATCAGAGCTATATAGATATCTAACACAAGTGGATTAGCATGAGTAGATTATAGAAGAAGACATTACTCTTGAGCTCATCGAGCCAGCGGCCAACATTATCAAAAGTAGTTCTTCTGGTGATATCGTAAACAACGAGAGCACCAACAGCGCCTCTGTAGTAAGCAGAAGTAACAGCACGGAATCGTTCTTGTCCAGCAGTATCCCAAATCTGAGCCTTTACCTCCTTCCCGTCGATCTCCATGCTTTGTGTCTGAAACTCAACCCCAATCGTCGCCTTTGAGTGTGGATTGAATTCGTTCCGAGCATAGCGAGATAAGAGGTTCGATTTCCCAACAGCTGAGTCGCCGATTATCACGATCTTGAAGAGGTATTCCTCCCCTCCTTCATCATCAGACGACATCGTTTCTCTACCTCTTTCTCTTTCTGTTGTCTGAATTGAATTTGAACAGAGGTAAGAAGGATAGAAAGAAAGATTAAGAGAGAGAGAGAGTAATGGTAATGTTGTGAGTCGTTGTGTGTCAAGCTGGCAGAGACATACTGAGTGTGTAGCGGTGATGGTGTCTCCATCATCTTACATTTAATCAATTTCTTTTTAATAAAAGTATTAATTTTTAAAATTAAATAAAATCATTATTTTAAAATAATAAATAGTAAATTTTTGGTGAATTTGATTTAAAAGTGGTTTTCAATGTTATATGTTATAATTTTTTTAAAATTATATTTAAAAAAATTTATTTACATATAATAATAATTATTTATATATTATAAAAAATATATGTATTATATTATATTAAAAAAAATTAAATAAAATATTTTTAAAAAATCATTTTTTTATATTTTATATAAATACAAATATTAATTTTAAAAATTATATATATCTCTTTTTAGTCAATATTTATATATTAAATTTAATATACTCTATTAATTAATTATTAATATAATATATTTTTAATTTTATATTACTTTTATTAAAAATAATTAATTTAAAATACTAAATTTTGTAATTATATCTCTATTAATTTAAGATCTATTTGTAATAATAAAATTAATTTATATATATTCTTTTAAAATACATACTAATTTACCAAATGAAACATTACTAGTTGACATGAATTGAAAAATGAAATAATAGTTTTTAAATTTTAATAAAGAAATAAATGGAAATATATTTTGATAAATTTACCAATTTCAAATTTTATACAAATCCTTGTCAAGGACCTATTTAATACAAATAACGAAAACTTATACTAATTTATTATTTTATCAGAATTGAAGACTGATTTGTTAATATACCAATAAAAGACCATTTAATAATTTAAAATTATTTTTACTTCAATTGGTATTTGTAAAATGTGTACTTTCGCTTTTCCCCATAGAAGGATCACGTATCATGTCATGTAAGGTCATAGTTTATGACTATGATAGAGTCTTTGGTTAGCAATAAAATTAAATACAAGAAAGTCTAATTCCATTCGTGGAAGTGGGGAAAACAAGGTAATCTTGAACAACTTTTGTTTCCTTAGGCAAATTTACATTTACATACCTGAACTTGATTTTGAAGGCCTTTGATATGCTGCATTGCCAAGTCTAACATGTTGGCATAACTTGTTTGCTGCAAAAACGTCTCAGAGAAAAGTGAAGAAATATAGTAATAGTTACAACATCAGTTAATTATCCATACCAATCAAGCTGGATGAACTTGATTTTTCAGCAAGATTGGCAGGACTTTCAATAGCAAAGTGGCGTGTTATTACCTTATCCATGTTAGGAAAAAGCTCTTGTAATTTCTTCAATTTCCCTCTTATTCTAGTTCTTCTCTCCTGTATATCATTTTGAAAAAAGAGGTACAGCTTAGAAATGACTAAATAAAAACAAGTAGAAGGTACTAGGTTTTCTTTACGAGATGGCAAGCCGCCTTCAGATCTCAAAAAAGTTATAGCTAGCAGTCATACAAATGAGATTTATTGATACATCACAATAGATTTGAGTTTGACACTATATGTTAACATTAGATTTCATATCACACATTTCACTATCAGTATTTTATGATAACATCACAGTCATTATTTTCATGCCATCTATAACAGCCTTCATATCATATACCCTCTATAGTATGCTCTTGCCCTGTGAACTTATTACCTTTTCACTATCCCACATTGAACATTTTGGCCCTTTCCATATCCTATGTAGACTTTCCATTGCTCTTGATCTCTTGTGCTCTTTAAACTCCTAATTAATAAATGTGCCAAAAAGCCTAGTGTTACCAAACATTCCAAGGAGAAATCATAGAGTTAAAGAGGCATTCTAACCTATATCAAAAACTAGGTCTTGCCTCTCACCTGGACAACAATTGGCTTGAGAAAAGAACACAATTTCTGATAATGAAATTGGTTCCATATAAATAACAGGAAACATTACCTAAAAAATTACACAACACAAGCTAGAGGGTTCTGGCAGTGGTTTCATCTACAACGATGGATTTCCATCAACAAGCACAAAGCAATGTAATAACCATGAAGTTATAGAAATCTTGAAAGTAAACAGCTTTCTTATCTTTTACTGAATTTTTACTAACCCTTTCAGCAATGCTTTGGGGATGAGTGGCACAGCCACGTTTAGCACGAATTTGACAAGGGACAGAGTCTTCTGGGATATGCAGTAAGTTCTCCAGTGTTGCCATTTCAAAAGTTGTCTGGGGCATGCTAAACTGAAATGAATAATGAACATATGTTTATTAGCAAAAATGTAGATTAGTTACAAGCTAAAAATGAAAATTCAGGTAATCATCAATACTCGACACTCTTGATGAACTTCACAATTGTAGAATCTCGCAAGAATTTGACAACTAGATGCAAGCAATAATACCGGAAAATATATAAGTAAAATGAAATAAAAAAAGCTAAAAATTACATAACTTAGTAGTATCGATGCTACCTTGTGTTCTAAAATAACTTAGTAGTACCCTTGTACTATAGATGCTACCTTGTGTTCTAAAATGTCAAATGCTATGATTTATTTTAACAGACAAAACAAATCAAATCAAATAAATCCAAGTTTGAGAAAAGAATATTATTTTAACATTAAATCAAAATAAACTGGAAAACTTAAAATAGCTAAAAGCTGGTATTTGTGCTAAATGGAACTAAATCTAATAATTACATGTCTGAGTTGCAAGCAACACTGCGACAACAAATTTTGTGCATCTCAATCACTTATGTATATATGTACTCTAAAATTATGGCAAAATCTGTAGAGTGCAAACTATGAAGTGATTCTCTATTCAATGAACAATAATGTAGATAGAAGACAACCTGAGGCAATTCTCCTTGAATTTAGAGAATACAAAAATGCTGGGAATTGGTTTAGTACCTGAGATTGGATTGAGACAGTTTAAAAAGTCTCCATCCAAAGTGTTAGTTCTTTTATTTGGAGAAGCAGAAAAGGCAATGGAATTTCCACTCTCCCAGAAGTCAATCCCAAAACTAGTAGTGACAGAAGAATGTGTGGCATTTTGGTGGCTGCTACAAGAATTAACTCCATCAATACCGTTCTTACTTCATTCAGAGACCTGAGAAAGTGAATCTTGTCTAGTGGAACTTGATTGAGGCTTTAGCCTTGACACTCCAAGGCCACCATTAGAGCTACCTTGTGAGTTATAGTTTCTGGTCTCCCTTGTAATTGAAAAACCTGTTGTCATATTTACCAAATTGTCAGGTGAGGACAAAAATAAAACAATAATAACAATAATAATTCATTTAAGATTCGCATTTTTCAGTTTTGATTAAATGAACCAGAAACAGACAAACTGGAATACAATTATGACGTTTCAATTCCTTAATGATACATACTTCAAGTAGAAGCTTCTGACGTAGGATACAAAATGCATTCCCTCGACCAAGTGTCTAATACCATTCCCAGCAGGAAGCCATGACTCAGAATATGAAAACAGTTCTACTAAGATGATCCATTGGTATAATGACGTAAATGGTCATAACAGCATAATCATTTGGTGGCATATTCTAACGTTAAAACACAGCTCAAGACAACCCATGGCAAATCAGCAGAAATTTTAGCCTTCAAGCTGACAAATAACAAATATTAACAACCATAGTAACAATTTCCCTGTAGCATTTCACAGGAATAGTTTTGTCTTCTATTATATGGACACAATCCAGCCACAGTCCAATTCAACCAACCTGTGTGCCATACGAAGAAGATTTTCAGTAGTTACTCAGCTTTCTGACATGTGGGTGGTTATGGGACCAACATAGAAGAACACAGAAAGACAAAAAAAGTGTAAAAGAGAGATTTTGACTCTAAAGAAAAGTGAGAAAGTGAAACAAAGAGATTGGAGGTGAGAACTTCCAAAGGGATTTCAAATTTCCAACTTTGGCTTAATGATTGGATGCCAATTTGTGTCATGTTTGTTTTCAAACTTTTTAAGTTTTACTCCTGGTTTTAAGCTCTTTGCTTTAATTGATCTTGATTTTGGTTTAGGCTTTTTTTGATGCTCTTTGTACAACCCACTTGTTAGACCCATATTATTTTTATTGTTAATTTTTGTTGTAAGCTGATTGAATAGCCTAGAAAATCAATTGTGTTCTCAATCTCCTATGCTTCAAGTTTACATGTCTCAATCATTAATCGACTTTGTTTTACAACTGTTTTTGTCCATAAATTGATTCTAAATTCTGCCAAAGTGCATTAGCTAGTTTTATTTCCAGAAGGTGGAATATGCTGTAGTCAATTCACTACCCACTCTATGTACTTGATCCCATTGTAGATTTCCAAACCAAATATGACACATATGTGAAGCTTTTTTCATCTTGTTCCATGTAAAAAATTAAACACCAAACAACAAAACTCTATACCCCTTTGTTGCAAAAAAATACAGAAAACAATAATATCACATAACAATAAACACTTTTTTCTCATTGTCCAATCAAAATGGGATTGTGTAGTAGATTAAATAATGCAATGCAACAAGTATAATCAAGGAATTCATAAACATAAATGCACAAACCAAAAACATGTAAGCAATGTGAGATGATAGAATAGTAATAGTTCAAATCCCAACACCAAAAACATTTTATTCAATTTAGATTTTATACAAGTGTCCACGAACTCTATTTTTTTATTCTACCTTAATCAAATTAGAAAGACAAAAGTCTAACGAAGTTCTACAAATAGATTCAAGGATTATTTCTATTGATTTTTCATTTTTATTTTAAATTTGATTAACATCATATAAATAGGTAGAAAAATATTGCCACATTATTTTTATCAAAAAGAATAAAAAAAGAGTAAAACGTGATTTTACGTATACAAACTCATTCATACAAATTAGTATGACAATGTCACTGGACATAGCACAACAATATAAGATTGATATATTAGTTAGTATTTAAGGATTATTTTTAAATGTTATTGGCATCACATACCTATGTACAGAAGCATTGCCACATCATTTTTATGAACAAGGATAGAAAAAAATAAAGAGCGATTTTACGTATACAAACACATTCATACAAACTAATGTGGGATTGTAAAGAGACATGGAGCAACAATGTAGAATTGATATATTATTTGGTATATAAAAAAAGGTTGTATAGGAATTAGTATAAAGTAAAAGAGTGCTGTTACATATATAAATTCATTCATATAAACAAATGTGCTAGTGTTATGGGACAAAGGGCAACCATATAACACTGCTATTATAGTTAGTATAGATAAAAGTTGTACAGTGAGTTGGTATCTGTATCTTATTAAAATGTTGTCGAACAGTAAGCATCTGGTTTCTAGGACATAAAGTTATTCAAGGGCAAGGCTATTATTTGAACCCATCAATTTTCTTTTAACACCATTTCTCAATCCACTGTTATCAGTATTTTGATTTCAAAATTTTACTTAATAAACCCTTCCAAATCCCAAAACTAACTTCAATCGCATCTTTATCATTTCATTTTATATAAAATAAAAAATTCAGATTCTTTGTTGGTGTTGTAGCTTGTAATTAATTTTTTTTTAACTTCTCTCATTCGATATGCAGTAGACTATCTAATGTATGTATGAATTTTGCTCCATGTTTACTGCAGCAAAACAAAAGACAACATTGTTCCATTTGTTAATTTAACAATATAATTTATAAACAAAATGGCTGAGATCATAATGAAGTATGTGAAAGTGCCCGATCAAAACCTAAGCAGCTAATAAAATTTTGACTTGTTCCCCCTTAATTTACAGAACAATTTTTATTCTAATCAATGTCCCACCTACTTGCTTCTTTTATTTATTTATGTAGTAGCAGGCTGAAACCAGAACCTGACGGGATCTGATTGGATGTATGAACATGTGTGTATGTATTAGTGTGTCATCGAATGTCCTCCACAGATGAAAACAATACAACAAATCTAAAGAATCCAATTCTTAGAGAAAAGCACTAAACAAACATGACAGATAAACAATCCTTATCCACCTACCTAGGAAATTAAACAAATTATATTAATTAATTAATTAATTAATTAACAAAAGATACCTACGCCAACCCTTCTAATCGTTGTAATTTAATTTACGTTGAGTCAATTCAATTCAACCAAATGTGAACGCAAAATACCAACGAAATTATTCTTTTAATGTAGAACCGAATTTAAACGAGGACATTTCTGTCATTTCGCCAACGGCGTATTGCCCCGTGGTCGGAAAAAGCGGATGCTAACCGAGTTTGCAGCCACTAAAAGAGTACATAAAACATGACAAAAAGCTACCAATACGGAAGAGGCAGCAGCCTGTGAGGTATTCGTGGCAGTGAAAAGTCGAAACTACCCCAAAGCACTGATTACTGCTAACACTTGGAGCGAGTTCCTCTTTAATAATAATAATAATAATAATTCCTTCCAAGTAAAATGAAGCTAATTTCTGCGAACAAGCCGAAAACAAAGTAGAAAAGATTGGGAAAAAAAGGTTACCGTTTTCAGTACTAAAATCACTAAGAAAGCCAGCAGGAGAGCTTTTCTGGCGGACCAATGAGGGAGGGGAGGAGGCAGCAACAGTTTGAGTTTGAGAGATCTCATTGAAGTCGTAAGATCTCTGCAATCCAGTTTTGGTGTGTTTGGGATATTTAGATGAGTTGACTTTGCAGGTTGACTCAGAGATATGTAAAGATGAAGAAGAAGAGTCACTAGCTATCAAGTATTGAGCGTAGGAGTGGGTGAGAAGGGAAGGTTGTGGTCCGATGACGGAATCAACGGCTGTGGTCAAAAGAGATCCCGGAGCTGAGACGTAAAGAGTCAGGCCGCCACCAGTATTGCTGGTACCCGTCTGTTTCTGCGGTGAAGAAGACATTGAAGACAAAGACGATGAAACATGCAGCTGCTGCTTCTGCTAATGAAAAAGAAAGAAAGCAATTAATTATGAAATCGGAAATGGAAGTGTGTCGCTTTTGTTAAAATACGGATGCTTATTGGGGACATGTCCAAAAGAGTTTGTTGATGCATCACCCCTAGGTGACATTGATACATCGCCCCCTTCAGGGGACTATCGGATCAATACTTCTTCCAATATTCTGTTTGATAACAGTTGCACTTGTTTCCAACATTTTAGGGGAAGAAAGAAGAAGAGAAACTCGATTTTAAGGATGTAAATATTCTGTCCATTGATAGTTTGTGCATTCCATGATAATGTATAATGATGTATATATTACTATTCTCTTTTAATAAAATTCTGTAAAGCCATCTTTCCTCAAATCCCATTCTTCTTAAAATCATAAATGGTATGAGAGCATCTCTAATACTCTCATGAGTTCGACTGCTCCCTCATCTCTGGTAATACTACTTCTCAAATCTCCGTTAAACTCACTTCCTTAAATTACACTTTATGGCGCTTTCAATTTCATGCAATTCTCATAAGCGATGATATTGTGGGATTTATAGATGGATCCAAGCCTTGCCCATCAACCACCATTACAAACACCAATGAGACCCATCCTAATCCAAATTATTCAATTTGGGTTCGCCAAGATCAATTAATCCAAATTGTTTCGTTTATTGCCTCTGCTAGCACATCACATGAACCATGGAATATTATGATAGTCTTTTAATTTAAATAAATTTATTTTTCATTGAAGATCTCTATTTAATGAGAAATTCTTTTTCTAATTAAACAAATCTAAAAGAGGCATTTTGTGAAACTAAAACCTTGTTTTACCTAAAGTTTCTAAATTTATTAAAAAAAGTTAGTGAATCATATTATAATTAATTTTATCTATTTAATAGAAACACATAAATTAGATTTTCCTTGGACCCTAATTTGGAAGAGAAACAAAGTGCTTTTTGGGTAAGTAAACATCATAATATGAGTTTGACTGAACTTCCACACCCATGACCTCTATATAGACCATCTTTCATGGCATGAAGGGACCATGTAACCCCTATTTGACCAAGGAACAATGTAATCCCTATTTGACCTATCGTAATCCAGTTTACGTACAACACAACTTTTCTCCTCAAAACTCTGGTTCTTCTCATTAGCAATCAAATAGTTCCAACTTCATGTTTATTTTTCTATTCGACAACAGCATAAAGAATTCTCTTAAATTCATTAATGTGAAAGAGTACTAAATTCTCTGCCTAAAATTCTAAGATAGCAGTTAAGCAATGGTCGTCGTATAAACTAAATCCTAGTTACGTTCAGCTTACTATGAACAGTCAATTCAATCCTTATTTGCTAATTGCCTTGGCGTCATTCACCGTGCTTTACTTGCTTTGATAAGTCGACCTATATTCAAATCTCTTTCTAATATTTCATGCCATAGTTATTCGACAATGACATACATAGTTGTAACAATAGCCTCTTAGGCTTGAAGCCCTTCAAATGAGTGGTAGGTCTAACTCCCGAACTCAAATCAATTCATAGCAAACATGACCAGGTGTGTAACCCTAACATATCTCGCGTAACTAATCAAAGTTCCCAGGTAAGCATTGAGCTGTTCCTCTCACAACACTTCTGTGACTATTGAGAAGTTCAATTAGAATTTTGATACGGATAATACGAAAAGGTCGAGAAACGCCTCATAAAAAGGTGACATTGAGTACCATGAATAATTCATGAAAACGGCTATGGTTTATTGGATGTTCGGTATATTTATTAACCTAAAATTTATAATTATAATATAAATTTTAAAATACTATAAAAATAAATAATAAATAATAATTTAAAATATATAATAAATAGTACCTACCAAATGAATATATCAACTTAGGGCACGAGTTCATAATACATCATACTAGCATCCGTACAATGGCTCTCTACGAAAGAAATAACATTCAGTAAAAAATTTGAAAAAGACTTTTTCGTAGGCTGACGTTCTTATTTAAAAATAATTAAGGTTGTTGCTCCTCTTCTTTTACTTCCGTCAATCAATCACATCACTCTCGAGAGAATGACAGCAAGCATTTCTATTTAAGTTGTGTAAAAGTACTTGCCATGATGAGACAACACTAGCAAAATCTTATTGATTATTGGATATACGGAGTATTGTGCCGCAATTGGCACATGAAAAGTCCCATGGAGGCCTTAACTCAAGGCTATTCCATTATATTTCTCATTGTTCAATATGAAGCGAGAAAATTCTAGAGATATGTTAACCAATTCATTGAAACCTTTAAGAGTACAAGCTAGAGATTCAGACTTAGGGCTTGCCTTCACCTACATATCTCTACCTGGGCGATCCATATACTTATAGCAACAATTGGCTTTCATGCTGTGCCAACAATGCTTTTATAATGAGAAAAAAGCTATTGTCATCCAATTAAAAAACGAAAAACAGTTATATATAAGACCCTTAATGAACTTTGTGAAAGGGTTCCTTGATCTCGCACTTGATTGCTTTGAGTAGAAAAGTAAGAAGATGTGAGTCGAAATCTACTTCAATAACATGACAGACAAGTATCGAGCAAGCTTGCAGAATGTCAATTGATTCTTCTTTGTCAAACTAACAATGTTAGCCATGAGAACAGCAGAAACTATAAATAGAAGGGAAGGGCTAGAAAATAAATAATAAGGATGCTTCATATGCATGAATACCAAGGAGAAATCAGAGTTGCTTAACCCAAAACATTTGAAGTCGTATGGCAGATGGTCGCATCAAGTACCGCTTCAAATAAAGTTAATCCTTGCAATTACGCTGAATTGCATGATGTAAAACAATGGCATTCTTAGACAATTTTTCCCGGCAAAAGGCATTCACTAACC